>JAKWJD010001755.1:28253297-28362939 GCA_027705065.1 Solanum peruvianum
CGGAGTGTCACGTACCGACACATAGTGGTAGGGGATCAGAGTGTCACGTACCGACACAAGAGGAAGAAAGATAATGAATCCTGAAAGATGATAAATATACTCAATCTAATAAACTTAATTCCCAAATGAGTATGGTATTGAGGCTTGAGTCCTCATGGATGAACTTGATGATACTTGTTGATGATTATAGTACTTGTTGTTGCTACATGTTGAGTTTATAGTTGACTTATAATATTACTTGATATATATTATCTTCTATTTTGAGTTGGCCGATGATATCTACTCAGTACTTGTGGTTATACTGACCCCCTACTTTTATGTTTTCTTCTTTGTATTTGTGTAATCAGCAAACGTTCCGTCAACTTCAACTCAACAGTAATTCGAGCCAGTCTTCGTCATACCGGATCTCAGGGTGAGCTAATGCTTCTAGCTTAAACTGGATCTTCTTCTTCAAGTCTTGATGCCTTGACTTCCGGCATGGACTAGCTTCTTATGTATTTTTAGCTTCTTAGACATTCTTAGATAGTAATTTGATCATAGATGTTCTAGTGATGATGACTTCCAGATTTGGAGATATTAATAATAGTTTTGAATGGTTTATTTAATGAGTTTAAATCTTCCGCATTACTTTCTGTTGATATACATTGAAATGTTAAGGGTTAGATTGGTTGGTTCGCTCACATAGGAGGGTAAATGTGGGTGCCAGTCGCGTCCCCGATTTGGGTCGTGACAAACTTGGTATCAGAGCATTAGGTTCGTTGGTCTCATCACACAAGAACGAGTCTAGTAGAATCTTAAGGAACGGTACGGGGACGCCTTTACTTTTCTGAGAGGCTATAAGACTTTAGGAAAATTTCATTCTTTCTTTCTTTCTTTCGTGCTACTACTGAGTCTAATTGGTATCTAGGTGATACAATTGGTATCTGACCATCTTCACTCTATTTCGCAGATGGTTAGAACTAGAGCAACGACCGCACCAGCAGCAACAACGGCAAGACAAGAAACATCTGAGCCAGCCACTGGGGCTGTGGCTCGAGGAAGAACAGTGGCAAGAGGCCGTGGTAGAGGCCGTGGGAGGACGTCCTCTAGAGGAAGAGAACGAGCACCTAGTCCATCTGATGCTAGGGCGGTGACTCCTCCACCGACTGAGGAGGTAGTAAGAGAGGGTGAGGAAGGGGAAACTGAACAAGAGCAGAATGAGGAATTGCCACCCAACCTACCCAGAGATGATCAATCAGGTTCTTGCTTATCTTAGCGGGTTATCTGATCACGGTCAGGCACCTCCAGTGGTTCTGCACCAACACCTCCGGTTCAGAGGTACGACATGCGGCTACTATGGCTCCCCGCATGGATGCCTCATTGGAGATAGGCACATTTCCACGTCTGACTACTGGACCGATAATGACAAACAATCAGCACGAACTTTTCAGTAAGTTCTTGAAATTGAAACCTCCAGTCTTCAAGGGTGCAGAATCTGAAGATGCTTATGATTTTCTGGTTGATTATCATGAGCTACTACACAGATAGGGATAGTAGAACGGTTTGGCGTTGAGTTCGTAAGCTATCAGTTTCAAGGGAACGCCAAAATGTGGTGGCGATCACATGTAGAGTGTCAACCGACAGAGGCCACACCTATGACTTGGGCATCCTTCTCTACCCTGTTTATGGAGAAGTATATCCAAGGACTTTGAGAGATAGAAAAAGAGATGAGTTCTTGAGTCTCGAGCAAGGTAGGATGACGGTTAACGCATATGAGGCTAAGTTTCGTGCTTTATCAAGGTATGCCAACCCAACTTTGTTTCAGTCCACAAGAGCGGATTCGCCGTTTTGTGAAGGGGTTGAGGTCAGAATTGCGGATTTCAGCCTTACAGGTAGCGGCTACGCAACATCCTTCCAAGAGGTGGTAGACTTTGTGATAGAAGTGGAAGGAGTGAAGCCAGATGACTTCACCACGACATCGACATCAAAAAGGTTTCGAAGGGGAGGTGAGTTTAATGGTTCTTACTCTAGAGGACAGAGCTTCGGAGGTTACTCAAGTCGACCAATTTAGTCTTCACTACAGACAGTAGTTGGAGGTCCACCTCAGAACGGTCAACACTACCCCGAGAGACCTATGCCTGACTCCAAAGAGTGTTATGGATGTGGGGAGATTGGACATGTTAGGAGGAATTGTCCAAAACAGAGTTACAGACCCCCAATAGCTAGAGGTAGAGGTGGTCATGGTAGATGCCGCTTTTCTGGAGGACGTGGTGGTCGAGGTATGGTGGTCACCACAACGGCAGAGGAGATGGGCAAATTGGAGCCACTACGAACACATGGTAGGGGCAACGGACAGACTGGTAATATGGCCCATTGTTACGCTTTCCCTGGGAGATCTGAAGCGGAGGCGTCTGATGCTGTTATCACAGGTAATCTTTTGGTTTGTGATTGCATGGCATATGTATTATTTGACCTGGCTCCACGTTTTCATATGTATCTTCATCATTTGCTAATGGTCTAATTTACATTGTGAATTACTGACACGCCTATTCGTGTTTCTACTCCGGTGGGTGAGTCTGTGGTAGTTGAAAAGGTATATAGGTCTTGTTTGGTGAACTTTGTGGGGAGCAACACTTATGTAGATTTGGTTATCTTGAAATGGTTGATTTTGATGTAATTCTGGGTATGACTTGGCTTTCTCCGCAATTTGCGATCTTGGATTGTAATGCTAAAACGGTGACGTTAGCCAAGCCTGGGACAGACCCGTTAGTGGGGAGGGCGACTACACCTCCAATCCGGTGCGTATCATATCCTTTCTTCGTGCTAAGAAAATGGTTAGTAAAGGGTGTTTAGCTTTCTTGGCACATCTCAAGGATGACACTACCCAAGTACCTTCGATTGAGTCGGTTTCGGTAGTCTGTGAGTTTTTGGATGTGTTCCCTGCAGATTTTCCTGGTATGCCACCAGATAGGGATATTGACTTCTGTATCGATCTTGAAACCGGGTACTCGCCCCATTTCTATACCCCGTATAGAATGGCTCCCGCCGAATTAAGAGAGTTAAAGGCTCAACTTCAAGAGTTGTTGAGCAAATGCTTCATTAGACCAAGTGCATCTCCTTGGGGTGCTCCGGTTTTGTTTGTGAAGAAGAAGGATGGGAGTTTTCGGATGTGCATAGACTATAGACAACTGAACAAGGTAACTATTAAGAACAAGTATCCTCTTTCTCGCATTGATGACTTATTCGATCAACTACAAGGTGCTTGTGTCTTCTCGAAGATCGACTTGAGGTCCGGTTATCATCAATTGAAAATACGGGCAGCGGATGTGCCAAAAGACATCACTACGAATTCATAATGCCCAAATCGGGGACGCGACTGGCACCCACATTTACCCTCCTATGTGAGCGAACCAACCAATCTAACCCTTAACATTTCAATGTATATCAACAGAAAGTAGTGCGGAAGACTTAAACTCATTAAATAAAAACAATTCAAAACTATTATTAATATCCCAAAAATCTGGAAGTCATCATCACAAGAACATGCCTAGTAGAATCTTAAAGAACGGTAGGGGGACGCCTTTACTTTTCTTTGAGAGGCTATAAGACTTTAGTAAAATTCCATTCTTTCTTTCTTTCTTTCGTGCTACTACTTGAGTCCAATTGGTATCTAGGTGATACAAATTGGTATCTGACCATCTTCACTCTATTTCGCAGATGGTTAGAACTAGAGCAACGACCGCACCAGCAGCAACAACGGCAAGACAAGAAACATCTGAGCCAGCCACTGGGGCTGTGGCTCGAGGAAGAACAGTGGCAAGAGGCCGTGGTAGAGGCCGTGGGAGGACGTCCTCTAGAGGAAGAGAACGAGCACCTAGTCATCTGATGCTAGGGCGGTGACTCCTCCACGACTGAGGAGGTAGTAAGAGAGGGTGAGGAAGGGGAAACTAAACAAGAGCAGAATGAGGAATTGCCACCCCAACCTACCCCAGAGATGATCAATCAGGTTCTTGCTTATCTTAGCGGGTTATCTGATCACGGTCAGGCACCTCCAGTGGTTTCTGCACCAACACTCCGGTTTCAGAGGTACGACATGCGGCTACTATGGCTCCCCGCATGGCTGCCTCATTGGAGATAGGCACATTTCCACGTCTGACTACTTGACCGATAATGACAAACGATCAGCACGAACTTTTCAGTTAGTACTTGAAATTGAAACCTCCAGTCTTCAAGGGTGCAGAATCTGAAGATGCTTATGATTTTCTGGTTGATTATCATGAGCTACTACACAAGATGGAAAATAGTAGAACGGTTTGGCGTTGAGTTCGTAAGCTATCAGTTTCAAGGGAACGCCAAAATGTGGTGGCGATCACATGTCGAGTGTCAACCGACAGAGGCCACACCTATGACTTGGGCATCCTTCTCTACCCTGTTTATGAAGAAGTATATCCCAAGGACTTTGAGAGATAGAAAAAGGGATGAGTTCTTGAGTCTCCAGCAAGGTAGGATGACGGTTAACGCATATGAGGCTAAGTTTCGTGCTTTATCAAGGTATGCCACCCAACTTTGTTTCAGTCCACAAGAGCGGATTCGCTGTTTTGTGAAGGGGTTGAGGTCAGAATTGCGGATTTCAGTCTTACAGGTAGCGGCTACGGCAACATCCTTCCAAGAGGTGGTAGACTTTGTGATAGAAGTGGAAGGAGTGAAGCCAGATGACTTCACCACGACATCGACATCAAAAAGGTTTCGAAGGGGAGGTGAGTTTAATGGTTCTTACTCTAGAGGTCAGAGCTCCGGAGGTTACTCAAGTCGACCAATTCAGTCTTCACTACAGACTGTAGTTGGGGGTCCGCCTCAGAACGGTCAACACTACCCGAGAGACCTATGCCTGACTCCAGAGAGTGTTATGGATGTGGGGAGATTGGACATGTTAGGAGGAATTGTCCAAAACAGAGTTACAGACCCCCAATAGCTAGAGGTAGAGGTGGTCATGGTAGAGGCCGCTTTTCTGGAGGACGTGGTGGTCGAGGTAATGGTGGTCACCACAACGGCAGAGGAGATGGGCAAATTGGAGCCACTACGACACAACATGGTAGGGGCAACGGACAGACTGGTGATAGGGCCCATTGTTACGCTTTCCTTGGGAGATCTGAAGCGGAGGCGTCTGATGCTGTTATCACAGGTAATCTTTTGGTTTGTGATTGCATGACATCTGTATTATTTGACCCTGGCTCCACGTTTTCATATGTATCTTCATCATTTGCTAATGGTCTAAATTTACATTGTGAATTACTTGACACGCCTATTCGTGTTTCTACTCCGGTGGGTGAGTCTGTGGTAGTTGAAAAGGTATATATATTGTTTGGTGAACTTTGTGGGGAGCAACACTTATGTAGATTTGGTTATTGGAAATGGTTGATTTTGATGTAATTCTGGGTATGACTTGGCTTTCTCCGCAATTTGCGATCTTGGATTGTAATGCTAAAACGGTGACGTTAGCCAAGCCTGGGACAGACCCGTTAGTGTGGGAGGGCGACTACACCTCCAATCCGGTGCGTATCATATCCTTTCTTCGTGCTAAGAAAATGGTTAGTAAAGGGTGTTTAGCTTTCTTGGCACATCTCAAGGATGACACTACCCAAGTACCTTCGATTGAGTCGGTTTCGGTAGTCTGTGAGTTTTTGGATGTGTTCCCTGCAGATCTTCCTGGTATGCCACCAGATAGGGATATTGACTTCTGTATCGATCTTGAACCGGGTACTCGCCCCATTTCTATACCCCCGTATAGAATGGCTTCCCACTGAATTAAGAGAGTTAAAGGCTCAACTTCAAGAGTTGTTGAGCAAAGGCTTCATTAGACCAAGTGCATCTCCTGGGGTGCTCCGGTTTTGTTTGTGAAGAAGAAGGATGGGAGTTTTCGGATGTGCATAGACTATAGACAACTGAACAAGGTAACTATTAAGAACAAGTATCCTCTTCCTCGCATTGATGACTTATTCGATCAACTACAAGGTGCTTGTGTCTTCTCGAAGATCGACTTGAGGTCCGGTTATCATCAATTGAAAATACGGGCAGCGGATGTGCCAAAGATTCCTTTCCGAACTAGGTATGGGCATTATGAATTCGTAGTGATGTCTTTTGGTCTTACAAATGCCCCCGCTGCTTTCATGAGCTTGATGAATGGGATATTTAAGCCGTATTTGGATCTCTTTGTGATCGTATTTATAGATGATATACTGGTATATTCTAAAAGTAAGAAGGAACATGAGGAGCATTTGAGAATTGTATTGGAAATGTTGAGGGACAAAAAGCTTTATGCCAAGTTCTCTAAGTGTGAGTTTTGGCTAGATGCAGTGTCCTTCTTGGAACATGTAGTTTCTAAGGATGGAGTGATGGTGGATCCTTCTAAGATTGAGACAGTGAAGAATTGGGTAAGGCCCTAATGTGTCAGAAATACGGAGTTTTGTGGGGTTAGCTAGCTACTACCGCCGATTTGTCAAGGGATCTCTTCTATTGCTTCCCAACTGACGAACTTGACTAAGCAAAATGTTCATTTGTATGGTCGGATGAGTGTGAGGAAAGCTTTCAGAAACTCAAGACTTTGTTGACTACCGCGCCTATCCTTACCCTGCAGTGGAAGGTAAGAATTTCATTGTCTATTGTGATGCATCCTATTCGGGTTTGGGTGCAGTGCTAATGCAAGAGAAGAACGTGATTGCTTATGCTTCAAGATAATTAAAAGTGAATGAACGTAACTATCCAACTCATGACTTGGAATTGGCCGTGGGTAGTATTTGCATTGAAGCAATGGAGGCACTATTTATATGGGGTTAAGTGTGAAGTCTATACGGATCATCGTAGTCTACAGTATGTCTTTACTCAGAAAGATTTGAACTTGAGACAAAGGAGATGGATGGAACTACTGAAGGACTACGACATCACTATTTTGTATCATCGGGGAAGGCGAATGTTGTGGCGGATGCCTTGAGTAGAAAGGCGGGAAGCATGGGAAGTCTAGCTCATTTGCAAGCTTCTAGACGCCCATTGGCTAGAGAAGTGCAGATTTTGGCTAATGACCTCATGAGGTTAGAAGTAAATGAGAAGGGAGGATTGTTAGCTTGTGTGGAGGCAAGATCCTCCTTCCTTGACAAGATTAAGGGGAATCAGTTTGATGATGAGAAATTGATCCGGATTCGAGATAAAATGTTGCAAGGAGAGGCTAAAGAAGCAACAATTGATGAGGAAGGTGTTGTGAGGATTAAGGGAAGGGTATGTGTACCCCGCGTCGATAATTTGATCAACACTATTCTGACAGAGGCTCATAGTACAAGGTATTCTATACATCCGGGTGCAACCAAGATGTATCGTGACCTAAAGCAACACTTTTGGTGGAGTAGAATGAAGCGTGATATTGTTGAATTTATTGCCAAATGTCCAAACTGTCAACAAGTAAAGTACGAACACTAGAGGCCCGGAGGAACGCTTCAGAGAATGCCCATTCCTGAATGGAAGTGGGAGAGAATCGCAATGGACTTTGTGGTTGGTCTTCCAAAGACAATGGGTAAGTATGACTCCATTTGGGTGATTGTTGATAGGTTAACTAAGTCTGCTCATTTTATTCCGGTCAAGGTGACTTACAATGCAGAGAGGTTAGCCAAGATCTATATCTCAGAAATCGTTCGATTGCATGGGGTTCCACTATCCATCATATCAGATAGAGGTACGCAATTTACTTCTAAGTTTTGGAAAACATTGCATGCAGAATTGGGTACTAGGTTGGACCTTAGCACTGCATTTCACCCTCAGACCGATGGTCAGTCTGAGCGAACGATTCAAGTGTTGGAGGATATGCTTCGTGCATGCGTGATAGAGTTTGGTGGCCATTGGGATAACTTCCTACCCTTAGCGGAGTTTTCATACAATAATAGTTATCACTCAAGCATTGATATGGCTCCATTTGAAGCATTGTATGGGAGGAGGTGTAGATCTCCCATTGGGTGGTTTGATGCATTTGAGGTTAGACCTTGGGGTACTGACCTCTTGAGGGATTCGTTAGATAAGGTGAAGGGCATTCAAGAAAAGCTTCTAGCGGCGCAAAGTAGACAAAAGGAGTATGCAGACCGAAAGGTTAGAGGCTTGGAGTTCATGGAGGGTGAACAAGTCTTGTTGAAGGTTTCACCCATGAAAGGGGTGATGATGCGGTTTGGCAAAAGAGAGCGGTAAGTAAGTCCAAGGTATATTGGACCATTTGAGGTACTAAAGCGAGTAGGGGAGTGGCTTATGAATTAGCCTTACCTCCAGGGCTGTCTGGAGTGCATCCGGTGTTTCATGTGTCCATGTTGAAAAGATACCATGGAGATGGAAACTACATTATCCGTGGGATTCAGTTTGCTTGATGATGAGAATTTGACTTATGAGGAGGAACCGGTTGCTATATTAGATAGAGAGTTCGCAAGTTGAGGTCGAGAGAGATTGCATCCATCAAAGTTCAATGGAAGAATCGACCGGTTGAAGAGGCTACTTGGGAGAAGGAGGCAGATATGCAAGAAAAAATACCCACATCTGTGTACAGATTCAGGTACTCCTTTTCGCCATTGTTTTTTCTTTTTGATCGTTCGGGGACGAACGATGGGTAAATAGTATCTATTATAACGACCTGTGGGTCGTTTTGAGCAGCAGATTTTATTTCTGGAAAATTGGCTGAGGCAACGGACCCCACGACGGACCGTCACAGGCACGACGGACCGTCGCAGGGTCTCGTTTCAATATACTTAGGAATTCTGAAATTGGGTACTGAAAATCGACTCTCTGAACTTTGTAACGAACTTGCAGGACGGACCGTCACAGGTGTGACGGACCGTCACAGTCCACTTGGGTTCTAAGAGGCTGCGACGACCTGCGTGACGGACAGTCACAGGCACGACGGGCCGTCACAGGTTGCGCGAATCCCAGGCAGATTCAGATTTCTTTACACGTTTTAAGGGACGTTTTGGACTATTCCTTCCTTAATTATAGATTTCGTGGGTTTATATTAATAACTCAAATTCTTGAGGGATAAAAGAGGTAACTTTGGGTTAATTAGTGGGGTATTATTGCCATCTATTACACTTAATTACATGTTAATTAGGGTAAAAGAAAGAGGGTTTGAATAAAGAAAACAAAAGAAGAGAGAGAGAGAGATTAATCGATTGAGAGGGTCGAACGAGGAAGAAGAATATCAAAGCTTGGGAAATTGCTTGTTGATTCCAATTCTTCGGTGGAGGTAGGTTATGGTTTTCATGCTATTCGTAGTAGACTCTTAATAGCGCATGATATGTACTGGTAGTATTGTAAACCTGTCTATATGCTTAATTGTATGCTTGCATGAATATGATTATGTGATTTTGATAAAACAAGCATGATGAAAACCATTGAATCCCAATTTTGAAAGAAACTTTAATCTATGTTATTAATGATGATGCCTTGGTATAAAAGAAGGCTTGATGAATTGAAGTAATGGGATTGGTGATGCCTTGGTATAGAGAAGGCTTGATGAACGAATTGAATGAGGTTAGTGGATCGGAGTGTCACGTTCCGACACATAGTATTAGTGGATCGGAGTGTCACGTTCCGACACATAGTATTAGTGGGACGGGTGTCACGAACCGACACGTAGAATTAGGGGATCGGAGTGTCACGTACCGACACATGTAGGGGATCGGAGTGTCACGTACCGACACATATAGGGGATCGGAGTGTCACGTTCCGACACATATAGGGGATCGGAGTGTCACGTACCGACACATATAGGGGATCGGGTGTCACGAACTGACACCTATAATTAGGGGATCGGAGTGTCACGTACCGACACATAGTGGTAGGGGATCGGAGTGTCACGTACCGACACAAGAGGAAGAAAGATAATGAATCCTGAAAGATGATAAATATACTCAATCTAATAAACTTAATTCCCAAATGAGTATGGTATTGAGGCTTGAGCCCTCATGGATGAACTTGATGGTACTTGTTGATGATTATAGTACTTGTTGTTGCTACATGTTGAGTTTATAGTTGATTTATAATATTACTTGATATATATTATCTTCTATTTTGAGTTGGCCGATGATATCTACTCAGTACTTGTGGTTGTACTGACCCCCTACTTTTATGTTTTCTTCTTTGTTATTTGTGTAATGCAGCAAACGTTCCGTCAACTTCAACTCAACAGTAATTCGAGCCAGTCTTCGTCATACCGGATCTCAGGGTGAGCTAATGCTTCTAGCTTGGACTGGATCTTCTTCTTCAAGTCTTGATGCCTTGACTTCCGGCATGGACTAGCTTCTTATGTATTTTTAGCTTCTTAGACATTCTTAGACAGTAATTTGATCATAGATGTTCTTGTGATGATGACTTCCTAATTTTGGGGATATTAATAATAGTTTTGAATTGTTTTTATTTAATGAGCTTAAGTCTTCCGCATTACTTTCTGTTGATATACATTGAAATGTTAAGGGTTAGATTGGTTGGTTCGTTCACATAGGAGGGTAAATGTGGGTGCCAGTCGCGTCCCCGATTTGGGTCGTGACACCCTCAACCCTGCTTTTTATGCCTCTGCTTTGTTTTTGTTCAGTTAAACAACGTGTACTTCAATTGAATTTAATGATGTACTCACAATTGTTTGTTGTGAAATGCATGTGATCAGTGGTGGAATTCTATTAGGACTCAAATGCTTCTTCATTTGCATCTAGATTGGGTCACAAAATCCCATTAGCATTATCTCTTGAGTCAGTCTGTCAATGGAAACAAGGAACAGGTCCCCAAAAGTTGATGCATAGGTTCATTTGGTTCAACATGTACTTCAGTTGAATTTAATGTTGACGCACAATTATTTGTTGTGAAATGCACGTGATCGGTGGTGGAATCCTATTCGGACTCAAATACTTCTTCATTTGCATCTAGATTTGGATACAAAAGCCTATTAATGTTGTCTCTTGCGTCAGCCGGTCAATGGAAATGAGGAACATATCCCCAAGAGTCGATGCATAGAAGAAACGGATGAGAATTGGAAATAATGTCAAATTTGTATTTTTGTTATTTTGGGGTCTAAGCCCTTGTCTTTTGCTATTATCATTACCATGTTAGAATTTTAGGAAAAGTGGAAGATGGTCCTACGGCCCAAAGAGATAAATTTCAAAATTTTAGCTTGGGATACATACAAAGGTGGCAAGAATTGGGCCTTTGGCCCATAACAAAAAGAGGTCCAAGTATTGGCCCAGACGGACCGAAATAAGACTTGGGCTCAACTCTCTCTTCCTCTTTACATCACCGTATTTAATTACTTGTCAATATTTGTCGTAAGCCTTAAGGTCGAAAATTTCAAATCCTCGAAGGACGTCCATTTCGTTAAATAATTTAACTAAAATTGGTCAACTTTAAATGAACTAAAAAATAAAATTATTTTTTCAAGAAAATATCTCGTTTAGTAGGGTAATATTTCCATTTTCCTTTTTAAAATGATTCTAACTATAAAAAAATAGTTCAAATTTTCTATTCAAGACAAGTTATTCTTTTTAACCAAACAAATTAATTATTGGATAACCACATTAGTGGATAATTTAGGTGCCTTTAAAACCTTCCTAAAATACTTATTAGAACTCTGAATCCCCTCAAATATTTTAAATTGATTCCCTACTTTAATCTATTGAAACCCGTGTGACGACTCTATATCAGTCTTAATAAATATTTTAAAAATAAAATAGTTCTTGCAATGCATTTTAAAAAGCTAAGGCTATCATTTTTAGTATACACTACTTTATAATTAGCTATTAACTCACCTTACATTCATATAATGTTGAAACCATCAGAATGTCCTTTCTGCTTCTTTTCAAGATATAGTTTCCTTGTGTGGACTATTTTGGGTTGAGAACATCGAACTATTTTATGCCTTGGTTTCCTCTCGGCTGCACAAAATATATAGTGACATCTAAAAAGGGCTGAGTGCCCTTATCAATTCAAATACAGTGACATCACCAATTTTTAACCTATTGTCCAGCACCAATGACTTCCAAGTAAAGCGAATTCTTCCTTCTGATATCCCCATGTCATATTTAACAGACAAAGATCTTATTCTAGCAGCACGAAGCACTAAATTACCACACCTATCCCGAAAATAGTTCCAAGCAAATACGAAATATATGAGCTGCCAAAAGAGATATGGAGACGATAATTTGAGTATAACAACATCCATCCATATAGTAAATTGAGTATAACAACATTCAATCAGCGGATGAGATTGTTCCTCTGTTAATTAGCATCTCGACTTAGAGCTCTGAGTATGAAAAAATCTTTGATAAGGGGAACTTTCTCCGTATGAGACTCTGTAGTGTGAATTTCTTATAGGTTGATAGCTAGAATTAATATAATATTTTTATATTGTATTAAGTCTAACTATAACGTTTGATACATGGAATTAATATAATGTTTTTTTGTATTTTAGCATTAATTGCAATTGTTTCACAACACAACCATTATAGAAAAAAGTGGTAAAAATATTCTGATCTACAACTTCACAAACTGAGATAGAGAAATACTGTACACTATACAGTTACTTTGTTATCTACATTTTGTTTAAGTTCCATTTTCATATACTCTCTCTATCTCAATGTATTTGACTTACTTTCCTTTTTAGTTAGTCCAGTAAAAATGATTCATTTTTATATTAAGTAAAAGTTTAGCTATAAAAGTATCTATTTTATCCTTAATGAAATAATTTACATTCACACAAATTTCTATCATTCATTTTGGACGACAAGTTTTAAAAGTATTCATTTCTTTCTTATTATTCGTGTCGAGTCAAATTATCTCACATAAAATGGAACAGAGGGAATAATTTACAATAATTTATCATGGAACAATTAATAAATGTATCATATATATATATACATATATGTACGTATATATATATACGCATATATATATATATATATATATATGTACGTATATATATATATATATATATATATATATACGCATATATATATATATATATATATATATATATATATATATATATATATATATAGTATATATATATATATAGTATATATATATATATGTGTGTATATATATATATATATATATTATATATATATATATATATATATATGTACGCATATATATATATCTATATATATATATATATATATATATATATATATTATATATATATATATCTCTGTGTGTGTGTGTGTGTGTGTGTTTAATAATGTTTACAAAATGAAGTCCTTACTAATAAACTTTCTTACACAAATAATAATAGTCAAATACAAGTCGAAGAACTTTAGCTAAAAGTGTTGTAATGAATGAGGTTTGGGATCTTCTAAACTTGAAAAACACAGGCAATAGCATGACCCTGAATCAATTTGAAGCGGAAAATCTCACCATTAGTTATCTTGTTATGAGTTCTAAATTCATCCCATCCATTTTTTATGATAACCCTTGGCATAGTATACACTTTTTCTGCTTCCCAATATTTTTTTCCTTTTTCATTAATTAGTCTCATTTTCTTCATATTATTAAGCCTGTCCTTCTGGAGAATCTCATTGGAATAGTCTAATAAACATATTCATCAAGCAAGTTGTAACACTCTTGGATTTTTTTTGAATTTAGACTCAACCATTCATCATAGTGAGTGAGATCTTACTAAGAAAATACAAATTTCTCAAGTATTAAGGCCAGTTCACTAGATTTAGCACCTTGAGTTCCAAAGAGAATTAAATTGGATATTGCAAAATATGAAATTTTGCAACTTAAGCTAAGTATGAGTCTTGGGTCAACTTTAAATGACCACAACACATAGTACAAGATGAGTTAGGTGTGCTAAACGATACCATAGGAAATTATCTTTCCAACGCCGCTGAGTTTGTTAATTTTGAGTTTGGATGAGTGAGATATGATCTTTTGAAGTTAAGTTATCCAGTTAAGGAAAGTTAGTCGAAAATAGTGAGGGGTGTTTTTGTCCTTTCCTTACCGAATCAGATTTAATTTATTTTTCTTTATATTTTAGGGGTGTAGTCCTTTTAGTTTAAGTTTCATAATCCTAATATACACCTATGGATTTAGTTGAGAGTTAAAGAAGAGACAACAAGAGAAAAGAAGAGAAAAGAGGAAAAAAAGAGTAAAGGATGAAGCGTTCGTCGACGTTCTTGATTTTAATTACCAATTTTTGCCATGGATTTAATCCCTAAGAGGTATGTAATCTTCCATAGTGATGGAATAGCTCACCCATGCGCCAATTGTTTACACCCCTAATATATTCAAATAGGGAAAAACGTCATTGTGACTCGAAAAATTATCAATTAACTCAATTTTAAGGAAGTTAAAGAATAAACGAATTTTACAGAAGTCTCCACCTACTTATAGGGAAAAGTAGGAAACCAAATCAAGTGATCTACGTAACCATTAGATTCTAGGTAAGGGTTCATGTTATTTCGAAGGAAAGGTGTTAGACATCATTCGAAATTCACAAATGTGAGTCCCGACTTAATTCATTTTTTTAAAAGTAAGAAAGATTTAAAAACAAGATACAAGTAAAACAAATATACAATGTAAACAAGCAATAAAGTAAAATAAGAAAATAAGAGAAAACCTAAATTTGCATATCATCGATAGTATACAATAATAGATGAAACATTATTTGAACAAATTTGAACTTTGTTCGAATAGCTTCAATGGGAAGCGACTGCAGGGTACCTGTAAAGACACTTGGTAAAAATATTAGTATCAAATTAATTATAAATAAAAATGAATAACTTAAACAATAACTTCAAAATAAAAATCCGTCTTATAAACATGCAAGTCCTTAGAAATCGATCATAATTTCTTCATCAGCAAATTTAACATGCAAAAATATAAACTTAAACAAAATTTTTCGTTTTTTAAAAAGTAGAGGTCTCCAAATCCGACGAAGAGATTTTCTCATTGAAAAAATTTTGTTTATGCCAAAAATATGTAAAACTACATCTAAAAATCACTTTAATTTTAAAAATGCAATAAACAAAAGAGAAAAATCAATCCATTCAATAGTAAGGCTAAGAAAATAAACAAAATAAAAGATAATAATATAAAAATAATTACCAAAAAGCCTTTAACTTTGTGATAATGCATTGTTTTGGGGTTTTTTTTGTGACTGCTTCTGGAAACGAGGAAGCGTGGAGGCTGGTGGTGTTTTGGGTTCTGTTTGCTAGAGGAGATTTGGTTCGTCGGAGATGGGTTATTCGGGTTTGGATAGTGACAGAGAAGAAGCTGGAAAGTGGGGTATTGGGGAGAAGAGGAGAGGTATGGCAGTGATTGAAAACAGAGAAGGAAAGCGGTTGTGTTGTTTTGTAAGCTCGGAGTTTGCTGGAGCTTATGCTCTCCGAAAACAATGGAAAAAGGTTCACCGAAAAATTCACTGTGGCTTTGGTATCATTTCTAAGCTGCTGGCTGGTGGATATTTTGAAACAATGAAAAGAAAAATAAAATGGCTTGGGGTTCTTGGTTGCCGAAGCTTCGCCGGATTCCAGGGAGGTGGTCTCTAGAAAAGGAAAGGAAAGGAAAGACTCTTTTTTAAGATTTTACTAATTTGGAAACTCTCCAATTCTGAAAAGTATTTTACCATCATCTTGACCTAGTGAGTCAATTATTTTTTATATAGGAAATTGTTAAAAATGGGCCTAAATAAGGGGCTCGAGATTGTGGCCAAAAATTATGAGCAACTTTCACATATAGAAAACACAAAACTCATATTTGTATGTTGTAGCAAAGTTTGCATAATTGCGCTCTATAGCAAACATAAATATGTATAATTATGTATACATATACAAAGAAACCAATTGTATTATACATATACCAAAGAAAGGAGTTGTATACAAATCAATTGTATAATTTGTGTATGTATAAAACACAAAAGAAGGAAAGACAAAAAAAAAATGGATAGGGCAATATTTGTATTGTATAGTTAATCTTCCTTCGCTTTTTCACTTTCCTTTTTCTCTACCTCATCTTTTTTTTCTTTCTCTATCAATCTCTCTTCCTCCTCTCTTTTTTTATTTGAAATTTCATTTAAACAATAATTTTTAAAGAAGTTTTTTTTTTTCATATTTCACTGTTTTATTCAAAAACACGACAAGAAAAGGAATAGAATAAACATTAAATTGTATAATTTCATCTCAAATAGGAATTTCAGATTTTTAAAATTATAGAAATAAGAGTTTATCATCGATGATCATTATAAAGATTAAATTTTACGAATTTGTGATTAGTTTGGATAAGTTGTTCCTGCAAATGTCATTTGGAGTTTATATCTCAATTTTAAGAGGGTTTTGTTAAGTTTATAATTGATTTTGGTTAAGTTTATAATTTATTCATGAATTATACAAGTTTAGTTCAATCTATAATTATTGTGTTGTCTTTCGTTAGTTATGTTTTCATTTATTATTATTTTTTCTTCAAATTTAACTTTAATATTATATACTTTTAATGCAAATTTAATTCATTTTGTAGTTTATTTTTTGTTATTGTTAGATTACTTGTTTAATTCATTATTGATATACGTTTAATTCACTCTATAGATCAATGTCTTGTATTTCACTGGTTACAATTTTTATCTATGCTTAATTCAACTTTAATTGAATATTTGTGTATGGAATTTAATACAAGTTAATTCAATTTGGATTTTATTGGTTGATTTGTAATGATTGAATTACGTCTTTAAGTCATTATTGATTTGTTCAATTTACAAATCACATAATGCTCTTTCATTTGCTAAATTATGCATCCATGTTTAATTCACTTCTAATTCAACTTTGATATGTGTGTAATTTTTTTTATTCAAGTTTAATTCATTTGACAATTTATTGTTTTTGTTCATTTGTTACAATTAGATTACTTGTCTAATTAATTGGTTGTTTTAGTGATAAAAGCATAGATAATCTATGAGATACATACGATATAAGTTTTATTCATGGATAATATGAGTTTAATTCAGTTTATAGATTGTTGTGTTGTCTTTTGTTAGTTACGTTTTTCAATCATTCTAAATTCTCTTCTAATTCAACTTTAATATTGTTTAATACAATTTTAAAGCAATTTAACTTATTTTGCAATTTTTTGATTTATTTTCTAGTATTGGATTACTTGTTTAATTCATTATTAATACAAATACATTGTGTGTAATACATTTTTAATTCAAGTTTAATTCAGTTTCTAATTTATTGTGTCTGTTCATTTGTTACGATTCAATTATTTACTTAGTTATTTAATTAATAAATTAATAATACAAATTTTAGTCATTCTATGAATTTTATTGACTATTTTACGAAATAAAGTAAAACGAGAAACAAAAGAAAAAAAGGTAATATAAAGAGAGGGAGTGCACGGTAAGAAAGAAAAACAGAAAAAAAAAATTAAAAAAAAAGTAAGAGAGAAAGAACAACAAAAAGAAAAGAGAGAAAAATTAATAAAATCATTGAGATAAAAGAGAAAGAGCGAGGGAAAAAGAATCTAATAATAATACATAATATTATCTATATTGCTACAAACGATAATAAATAATAAATATATCTTAAATATATAATTATTTTTAAAAAAGGATTCACTCAAGTAATTAATCCTTTTTATAACTATTATGTGTTAGGTTAATCTGCTTTGCACTGTGTTGAATGAAGCCATCCACATTTTTAAAATTAGTTTGAACATAATAGAATTTAAGTATTTTTATTGGTGACACCTATCATTAATGGTATTGGGTGGTGGATCACACAATTTATTTCTCTTATGGTGACTATAAGTTTTTAATTAAAACAAAATAAAATAAATGATATTGCATATAAGTGGCGATAACAGCCACTGGTACAACATTATTAAATTTCTTTTTGTTGGTTAATTATACGAGCATTATTTTGTTTTCTTTTGGTATAAATGATAAAAGATAAAGAATTTGTAATTAATAATAATATTGCTAATTAGGTCTATTTATTTGAAATCGTTATTAAATTCTTAAATGGTTTATACATGTAAAAACATATGAAGACATGAATTGGAAATTATAATTAATAAATAGAATTCAAGAGAGTAATCTATATATTTGAGTCATTATAATATTTTCAATGTGTTATGTGTGAATTCTTCAAAGAGAATAGCAGTAAACATTAATTTGTATGAATGGAGATTTACCTTTAAATGGTTGTATGACTATTAATTCATGAGAAGAGATAGTAATCGTTTTTACAGTCATAAAAAGGAGAAAACGTAATATCTTGAATTTTCAAGTATATTAATTGAGAACAATTTGTTGAAAGAAGGTTAGTTGTATGCCTTAGTCAACGGGAAGCACACAATATGCCTTATGATCCTGACATAATTACTGAAAGAGAATGAAATTTTGAATCATGTTATTTTAATCTTTAACTATACCTAAAACGGTTATTTTCAAATTTGGTCATAGTTTAGGTGATCATAATTTTTTCTGATCATTGATTGATTTGAAATTGGATGGATCCATCGAAAATCGTTTAGATGGATTTGGTAGTTTGTCGATTAAAATTTAATTTGAATATGATAAGATCATTCTTTATGTTAGTTATGTTTATGTTAAATTTGAAATATGATTGCACGTGGTTATTTGACATGAATTGATATGTGATAAGAATGTGGGTCATATTGTTTTAATTCCTAAAGATGTTTAAATCACTTGAATTTGAATTTTGTCATATATTTGAAAATAAATATTTTTATAGACTCCAATTGATCTATATTTTTGTAAGTTCATTGATAACAGTCTAGTAAAAATAGTACAAATTTCTATATGGTTATCATTTTTTTGAGGTCGGTAAATTGATTTTAAAGTTGTTCTTTGGAATTGAATGTGATTTAGTATGAATGATGTCCTTTATATCAATTTTATTTATAATATATGTGGTACACGATTACACGTGATGACTTAACATAAAATGATAGATGATAAGGATGTGATCTGTCCATTTTCCCTCAAATTGTTGGAATCTATATTTGACAATAGTTTTGGAGATAAATATTAATTTTAAACTCGGATTGATCTAAAATTCTGCAGGTTCATCAGAAATGATCAAATTTGAAACACTCATTGTTATATAGTGATTTTGTAATTTGAGATCGTTCAAATGATGTTTTAGATAATTTTTGTATCTTGAAAAATTAATTTTACCAAAAAATTACTCGACTAAGATAAAGTGGTGATAGTGATTATTCTCTATGTTCTTCATGACTAAATTTTAGTGAAGTATTAAGTTCACGTGTTCGCCCAGACATTCCTCTCTATCGGATAAATTGATACAATCATTAAAGTTTAATCTCTAGTCTTCATTATCTATATTGACTCTCCTAAAAAGAGTAATATTTTATTAGATCAATGGATCTAGAGATAATAATACTCACTTGACTTAAATTAATATATACTCTTCATTTGAGTTAGATTTTGTTTTGAAGTTGTTGAAGAAATATCTGACACCACATACGTATGTTGCATGAGTAGTCATTTTTCATCAAAAAATTGTTGTTTAAGATGCATTGATATCTATGACGTGTGTTTTGATTTTCAATATTCAATGTATACATAAACATGCTTTTCTTTTGGAATTTTAGAATTTCATTCTTTATTCTTGATTCATGTATCTATTCACAAAATGATGATATATGATAAGAATTACTAAGAGGAAAAATCTTAAATTCTATTTTGGTCAAACAACATTTCAATTTAATTGATCATAGTTTTGGAATTCAAAAAAAAAAAAAAAAAACTCTGATTGATATGAAATTTGGTAGATTTATAAGAACGACCAAGTAAGAAATTAATTTTAGTAGTGGGAGAAACGTTACTAGACAACATAAAATTACTATTTCAATGGGAGTGATGTTGAGCAAAATTAAAGAACACTTCATGAAAAGTTTTTAATATTTCAATATCGAAAGATTTTGAAGAAAATATGAAAACTCAATAACATAAAAGTGTGATTATAATAGTAGTACTTAGTCGTAGTGGGAGAATCATAATTAAGTTTGATTTGTTTTTTATATTTTAGAGAACTTTTATGATAAAGCTCCATAAGAGAAACACACTTTTGGAAGGTTTCATGATAAGGTCTCTCAATACCTAGTACAGAATTGATTTGTTACAACGAAGCACTACTAGAAAAAATGCATGAGAAAATAGCTTGGTAAATTTTCTTTGAATAAGAAATAAAAGAATGCTTGTGAATGTTGTAAATGTATAGTTAAGAGTCTAAGTGGGAGAATGTTAGGGCATATACTATAAATCATGTGTTTAGACATAGTATTCTAATAATTTTCAAGATTAAATATCAAAGAATGAGATTGTTAGGATATATACTATTAACCATGCATTTATATATAATACCTTATATTAATTGTGATGATTAAAATTCTAAGTGAGAGATTATTGGGATATATACTATTAACCATATGTTAAGAAATAATATTTATTAGAGAATAAATATTTGCTCAATTTTAATAGATCATATATTTATTTATGGTGTCTATTTACTTATGTAGTAGATTATTTAGTGTGTAGAATTTTGGCTTATACACATAGGATTAAATAATCGATTCTTATAAGTATAAGATTTTTTGTCCACAATCTAGGACATGTCACCGTATACGATTGTAGCACAAGATTTTATGTCATTAATCGTAATTATGGAAACACTAGAGTTCAAACATCTTGTGCTACACTTTGTATGTATTGTATGAGATCGAGTAGAGGTAGTCTTTTAAGACTGACCAACAAAAATATATTTTCTAAGTTATTAAATGTACTTATATTCTTAATCTTAATATAACTATTATGATCTATATATATTAATTATCGTTTTGATGTATTAAAATGGGTCAATATGCCTGGTAAGTTGGGTGATAGTAATATATTTTGGTGAAATAATAAGTTAGTTGATGGAATCCATGTCTCAATATAGAGATTGATTGATATGCCCTTTCGAGAAACTTATAAGTTTTCATCGTGTCAAATCTTGAAAGTGGGTTTATGAATCTGACACATGAAATTAAGTAGTACTCTAAAGTAAATCAACATTAAGTTAAATTCGTCAGCTATTTAATTTATTGATTAGTATTTGAAATCTTAATATGGGAAATACATAAGTGTTTAATGGGAAATTACGAAATATAAAGAGGAGTGCAATTACGAAGTTTTAGTGGAATGACTTTTAGTTTATTATGGTATGAACAATTCAAATTAATTATTTGAAATCATTTCCATAATAGGAAGGCTCGGTAATTAATTTTGTAGTCCTTATAGTGCCCATATTTAATTGGAACTCAGAATCCTATTTCTATGCAAAAAGAAAGAATAATTTGAGTTTTTCTAGTCTTCTACAAAAACAAGGTTTTCTAGTCCTTTTTGGATTAGGAAGAGATCTCTTTCACTAACCTAGATAATCGAAGAATTAGTTTTCTATTTGTTAATTGTCCACCAAGTATGGATAGAGTTCAGATGTGACTTGGGATCACGGTAGAAGACCATAACTATCTTGTAGATTCACTTGAAGGCCTGTATAACATGCGGATTCCCTTAAAGATATCTATTAACGCATAAAGAGGTATTTATAGAATTAAACTTTTAATATGTTTATGTGTTCTCACATGGTTAATGTGTTCTAGCGTAAATGGTATTGGTTAACTATTATTCATGTAAGCAGTAAAGATCCTAATATATTTCCATCCTGTATAATGTTTTCCAACATTATCCAACTCCTTGGAGCTTTTCTTCTTGCCGGTTCGTCGTGTGAGCTCATAAATTATTGTTCACTTGAGCTAAAGATCTCACTGAGTTATTTTTTTTCCTGTTTTTAGGGAGGTTTTGGGGTTTTTTTCACTGCTGTCGGAAACGAGGAAGGGTGGAGGCTGGTGGTGTTTTGGGTTCTCTTTTCTAGTGGAGATTCGGTTCATTGGAGATGGGTTCGCTGGCGTTGAACAGTGATAGTGGGGTATTGGGAGAAGAGGGAGAGGTCTGGCGGTGGCTGAAAACAAGGAAGGAAAGGGGCTGGGTTGTTTGTAAGCTCAGAGTTTGCTGGAGCTAACGCTCTCTGAAAACAATGGAGAAAGGTTCGCCGGAAAATTTAGTGTGGATTTGATATTATTTATAAGTTGCTAGCAGGTGGATCTTTTGAAACATTCAAAAAAAAAAAACGGCTTGGGGTTTTCGGTTGCTGGAGTTTTGCCAAATTCTAGGGTGGTGGCCGCCCGAAAAGGAAAGAAAGGGGAGACTCTTTAAGATTTTACTAATTTGGAAACTCTCTCCAATTCAGAGAATTATTTCACCCACTATCTTGACCTAGTGAGCCAATTATTTTATACTAGGTATAATTACCCGTGCTTCGCACAGAATTGAACTATGTTACTAACCTCACATTGATCATTCGGTAATATTCAAATTTTTTATATAGACACTACATTGTCAAAATCATTTTATGTTAAGGGAATCCAAAATCTTAAAAGTGCAATATTTTTTTATTTTTTATGTTTTATACAAAAATTATGAGTGATAGAGTTATTCTAAGTATAAGAAAGAAGTATAAGAAATCTCCATGGAAATAGTCGGTCAGAAGTAATGAAACATTCTAAATTCCAAGAGTTTATAATGAACAATATCACACGTTAAAGAAGAGATCAAATAGCCTAAAACAACAGCACTCCCAAGTAAAGTGGAACATTACGTCCATACAAGAACATAATTCACTAATTCAAATGGAGGACCTTCGGCTCCTTTCTTATGATCCTAAAATTGTTAGTATCATAAAAAATTTTCCTCATCGTCTCAAAATAATCAATACTATTGCTTAGGTTTCATATCACCAGCCCAACTTTTTGGAATTGAACCATAGTTATTGTTACGGTGATAATATAATTATGAACCAAGTAGTAGGATATATCATTCATAATTGTGTATTATAAACCTAAAATTTTACACATATCATATTAAAATCTCAAAGAATAATTTTCTGAGAGTTTGAACTCACAAATTTCCACAAATAATAATAAATACAACCTTACATTCCTAACAATCAAGAAGAAAACCGCATATTGTTTAACATATTTTTCAAAAAGATAGTGTATCAGACTTTATCCAAGTTTATAGTTCACAAATTTAATTGAAAGAAGAAAAAAGAAAATGTTATTACTATTTATGAAAAAGCATAAAACAAAACTTGATCAGAAGAAAGAGTTATCAATACAACAAAATTGATCTTTAGAGACAATTATAAATGTCCATTAAAAAGGGCATAGCAATATTGAATGCACTGACAATTAATTAATGTAGGTGAAGATTATAGCACTCTTCTTTGTTGTGCGTATTCATTGTCAATAAAAAAATATCTTTTTAGTGTATTTTGGACATTTATTTGTTTCAAGAAAACTTGATTTCTTATTATGCCTAAAAAAAAGAGACAAAGAAATATGACAAATTAGTTAACTTGCAATAAAAGAAGTGAACTAATTATCTCTATACTAATATTCTAAGAAGGGTGCAATGACATATAAAATGTTTGTACGCAAGAATGAGCAATCAATACTTACTATGGCAAAGAAGAGAGCAATCTGTTTGGTTCTTTTAATCAATTTCAACATTGGTTGCGTATTAGTTATCACATAGTTATTGTTCTGTGCTATCAAATTTAACATAAACCAGAATAACGAAATAGTCTACAAATATTAACGACAGAAATAAATATTTTGTTAATAAAGAACCAAATAGTGAATTGAACCACTTCAGCAGTTTCTTGAGTTGTGGACTAAGAGGTGCAAGAGTAGTAATGTCACACTACGATGAAAACCATTTTCTTTTTTTATAAGAAGAAACCTGTAGGAAGGCAAGAAATGGAGAACGATTTTTAATCTTTTTTGCTGAAGTTTTTCACAGAATTTAAAAAAGTTCACAAAAATAGTAAATTTTTTTTCCATGGTTACATGAATAACTATGACTTATAGTTAATATTAATCTCCATGATGTAGGAGGAAGAAAACCGTAAGGAATGAAACAAACTTCATAAGAAACATTATAATTAATTTAAAATCGACTACCCTATAGCAAAAAAAAAAGGTACAAATAATAATGGCAGAAAATTTCTCTATTTATATTAAACAAACTGTAGGTCACAACTCTTTGAAAAAGTCACAACCCTTTGGACAGGTGAAAACCTTAAAGTCTCAACTTTTCATAAAAGTCACAACTCATCATAAAAGTTGTAACTATTCCTAAAGGTCACATTTTTTTTTATAAAAGTCACAACTTTTCATAAAAGTCTCAAGTTTTCATAAAGTAACAACTTTTCATAAATGTCACAACTTTTCATGAAAGGCGAAGAGTTGTTTTTGTAATAGATAAATTTAAAGGAGAGTCCTTGTTTGTGGTGACTCTACATAGACGGCCTAGGTTTCTCTTTATATATATATATATATATATATATGTGTGTGTGTGTGTGTGTGTTGTGTGTGTGTGTGTGTGTGTGTGTGAGTGTATAATTTAGAAAATTGTTATAGATGGCCTAAGTTATGCGCTCGAGATGGTGACCCAAAAATTGTTGGTTCATAAAATATTAGTATAAGGAAATTATATTCGTATTAAAATGAATTTTTAAAGAGTGCAAAATATCAAAATGAATATTAACCGATGTAACAAATAGAATGAATATTAAGATATGGCATGTAAAAATGTAATTTTAAGAATAAGTAATAAAATTTTTGATAAATAAGGATAATTATCAATAAACTTATTCAAAACAATAAAA
Organism: Solanum peruvianum; assembly: GCA_027705065.1. Lineage (NCBI taxonomy): Eukaryota > Viridiplantae > Streptophyta > Magnoliopsida > Solanales > Solanaceae > Solanum > Solanum peruvianum. The sequence goes on from JAKWJD010001755.1 coordinate 28,278,092, forward strand.
AAAGTATTCTAAACTATTAGATATATAAAGTCACGAATTTTGAAAATTTTAGGACAAAATTAATTGTCAACAACAATCATGTTATTTTGCAGAGAAATTTCATTCTTACAGTTTAAAGGTTTGAGTATTGATGAGTTCTTGAAGTTGATTGTAAATCTTATTGTATTTGAGTTTTGCTGATTTATGGAGATGACATTGAGTTATTTTAGTGTTATTTTCTGTAGATTAGAGACAATTAAGTTAAATAACTTATCCAAGTGTTGCAGAAGAAACCGTTCGATTTTATTCGAGTTAGGGTGAGAAAATGAGCAACGATATTTGGAAGATTTTGTGGGTTGGATCCTGTCACAACGCGCCTGCGCCCTAAAACCTTCTTATACTTCAGGGGCTGACTCCCCGCGCCACCCATAGTCCCAAGGTCTACTACCCCATCCATTTTGCTTCCGCTTGCTCCGTATGAGACCTTCATTTTTTTTCGATTCTAACTACTCTAAGTTACTTGTAAACACCTAAAATCATTCTTAAATGATCATAACCTTGAATTTATAACTCAAATTCAAGGTAGAGTTGAGGGTTAAGTTTGAGAATTCTTTCGAACATTCTAAGGAAGCCTTTTTAGTCTTTTTGTGAAGTTTTCTACAACTTCTAGTTACTTGTTTCAAGACTTGAGCAAGTGAGCACATGAGAACGAAGAGAATGTATTCATAATTTTACCTTGTCATCATGAGATCCCCTATGTCATGAACCAATACTCTTGAATTCATAATTTACATTCAAGAGACAGTTAAAAGTATTTAACATTGAATCCATAATCCAATTCGAAGAAAGTTAAGATCAAAGTCAAAAATGTTAAGAGGTAAGCCTAGAAGTTAAGAAGCAAGTCAACGTAAAGTTTCCTTAAGTTTTCTAGAGTGTTACTTAAATGTTTTAACTAGGGTTTAACGCTCAAGTTTTGAGTTAAAGCAAAGTGTTAAAGTTGAAGTCTTTCCTTTAAGAAATATAAGGGTACTAAGTATTCCCTAAGAGTTGATTTAAGATAAAAAGTTTTAAGTTAATTAAAGAGTATCTTCAAATGGAACAATTGAGTATTCTAAGAGGTTTTGGATACGAGATATGTAAATAGATACCTCTACCATGTCTCTCAAAGCTTTAACCTTCTGGAGAACGACTGTAGGTCTGTACCAATTGTCCTGCTAATACTCGAAAGAAATACGACTTACAAAGGCTAGCAAGGTGTAGGTTATAAGTTCTGTTCTCGTCTGATGTCTAATCAGTCACAACGATGAGAAAGACTAAAGGAGGCTTCTTGTAAATTAAACATCTTACATCTCTTATCTCTTGAATTTTTATTGGAAGGGCTAAAAGTAGGTTATTGGATAGAGAACTAAGTACTCCATAAGAGTTACAAATGTTTTCATATTTTGAGACAGAAAGGAAGCTAGACTTCCAATTTAGCCGTTGGTTAGTTTTTAGTAAAGAGAAAACAATTATTTCCAAGAGAGCTTTTAAAGCTAAGTTTGAGCAATTACCTCAAACCAGAAAAGAAGTTGTTTTCGAAACAAATGAGCTATGTATTTTTGGAGTAGTATTGAGCACCGATATCACTATAACAAAAATAACCATTAGTGTCATTTTATTCTTAATTTCTACTAAATATGTATTTTAGAGGAAATTGTCACTCTTTGTATATGTCTTTAAAGCCTTTAGCAACATTAGCTCTAATGACACTTAACTAATGCCGGTAAAGATACCACTCTTTAGTAGTGTCAATATTTAATGCCGCTAAAAGTTATTTTTGTTGTAGTGTATGGGGACGCGAATTCATATTAAAAAGCCCTTAAAAACCATGTATCCAACATGGACAAAAGAAGGGTCATACTTTTTAGATGATTCCTTAGTGCTTTTTAGCATAGACTAGTGGATCCACTTAGTAGTTCAGATTTTTTACTGACGGCAAGGTATAGGACGATCCTCTTGCAACGTTAAGTAAGATGTTTTACCATTGATTAGGCTCATAGTGATGGTTGTCTATTAAAGAATCTCCCACAGAAACAAAATTACTTTATTTTATGAGTAAAGTTGAGTTTGTTGTTGCATTTTCTTTAACGAACTAAGTCGATTTTAATGTTTTATAAAGCTTTCTATATATTGCATGCATATTCTTGATTTAGATTGATTTGAGCATCCAGAGTCAAATATCATATCTTTGAGTTGAGTATCTAATCTAATCTCTAGTTGAGTATCTTATCCTTAAATACTTTTGAGTTGAGTAAGTTGAGTATCTTGAGTATTCCTTGAGTTGAGTAAGTTTGTGAAGAGGTAAGTATGTTTTCCTTTTTATCAAGTTCAAGATTATATATTATGATTTAGATTTCCCCTAATATGCTCGTATATTCAACGTAATAATCCATATAGATCTGCATCTTCTCATTATGCAGACACAAGTATTCAGGATCATCAACAGGAGCTTCGTTGATACATCCAAGAGTTCGAGTTTGCTATGATGAACCTTCTTGCTTCCGGAGGATTTCTGTTACATTTATGTTTAGTTACTTTTAAGACCTGCATCTTCTCATTATGCAGACACAAGTATTCAGGATCATCAACAGGAGCTTCGTTGATACATCCAAGAGTTCGAGTTTGCAATGACGAACCTTCTTGCTTCCAGAGGATTTCTGTTACTTTTAAGTTTAGTAAAGATGTCGTGGGTTTTATTCTGACTTCAATCTTTATTAGTTAGAGGCTTCATAGATAATCAATTTACTTAAGAAGTCTGTATTATTCATTTATTTTATTAAATATTTTAAAAACTTAAGTTGCCTATTTTATGGTGAGTTTAATATATTATTTTCATTCAAAGTTGTTTATTTGAGTTAAAAGTTTTGTAAAGTTTAGTTTATTAAATTTTATTTCAATTTTAAGCTTTTGCATGGTTAAGTTAGTCTTCCCCTTTTAGTCAAATAGGATGAGGGTTCGCTTGGGGACCAACAATGTTTCTTAAGTGTTGGCCACGTCTAGGGTGTTGATTCGGACCGTCACACAAGCAATCATGATCGTTAGGTTTTTATAAAAATAATAGTATGTAAATGCATGAAAATTTAGCTAACGAAAAATAAAATGTCAAGAATCATTTAGCCTTACTATAAAAGTTGTGTGCGACTTTTATACAACAATTCCATAATAGACATCATTGCCAATAAAGGTCACCATATTGCATCGACCATACCTCTTTGGACCATATTCTTCACTTCCACTTTGAGCTTCTTCGTCCTTCCGATCTAAAATAAATTGTATATCAGTATAACAACTATTTATTACAACATGATTCCTACAAATATAATATGAAATATTTAAGACAATAATTAGTTTGAAAATTTATATGACAATCTGAATGTTATGAATTGTTTATAATCACAAATTTCAATAGTGAATCAATCTTCATTTTAAAAGAAACTATTCATGTAATGTGTGCATTCAAATTTTACCACAGACTATAAAAGAGGTGTTACTATTTACTTTTAGGGAATATTAAAGATCGTACTCATAAGTTACACTCACGTCTATATACAAATTTAGACTCTAACTATAACTAAGTATAACATATGTAGAAATAGATAGACGATATTTTAACTGATGACATGCAGTTTATCCTGCTTAGGATTTTTATAGTAAGTTACAAGATGTTAGTAGGCAGGATCATCATCATCATTAGATGATGACATATCAACACTTTCTTCCTCAGTATCCAATAATACCATTATTGGTTCCATTTTCTTAGCTCTCTTTGAAGGTCCAATCTCCTCTTCATAGGTACTGCTATTGAGTCCTTCGTAAGAAAGTTGCCTCTTACGAGTAATGTTTATGCAATTTTTTGGTGTGTATGGAACTACATGGAACACTGATTTTCAATGACTGAGATGATCAAAATGTTAGTTGGCTCCAGTTGGTGATGCAACACACAATGTGGCCAATCTTTTTTACATATGAAGTAATTTGGATTTTTTCTCACGATCTTTGCTTCCCATGACATTCCTGTTGGGCTTTGTGGAGGCTTGTGAGCCGGCCCGACCCATTACTGAAACCCTAGGTTAACCATTTGGTTTCCTATAAATATGATCCTTGTATTTGTAATTCTTAAGCAGCACAAGTGAAATAAAATCCTCCTGTTACAGTCGTGGAGTAGGGAAACCGAACCACGTAAAATTCTTGTGTGTCCGTTTGTGTTCCGTTTCTCTTTCTCTAGATTATTTGTGTGTGTTGTGTGTTTAATTCCCAACAATTGGTATCAGAGCGAGGTTTTCAACAACATTGTAACACAAACTGTGAGAAATTGTCACCTAGGGTTCTTGTGTGAAGAACTGTGTGCAGGAGGAGTGTGCCGCCGCCGTTCGCAAGCTACAGCCATGCAAGACGCCGAGGATCTGGAACCGCCATTCGCGAGCAGCAGCCGCCGCGAACCAGGCAGCCCAGATCGAAGGAGATCTGCCGCAGATCGTAGCCCAGCGAGGGAGAAAGCGCGCAGCAGTAGCGAGGCAGAGAAGAACGCGCTGCCGTCCAGTGGCCGCCGCGTCGAGGAGCCTCAGATCCAGCCGCGAGCGTCCAGATCGTGAGCATCGTCAAATCGCCGCCCGCTATCTGTAGACGCCGTTAAGGGAATTGCCGAAGTCCTTTGAGATGGCAGAAGATGGGAAGTTCCGAATTGAGAAGTTCGATGGTACAGATTTCAGTTGGTGGAAGATGCAGATTGAAGATTTGCTGGTTCAGAAAGATTGGACGTAGTGTTGGGTGACAAGCAAGGAAAATTGTCTGATGCAGGTGGGCAGTTTTGGATCGGAAAGCTATGTCAGTTATCCGACTCTCGTGACCAAGAATGTTGCGTTCAACATTCTTAAGGAGAAGACAGCGAAAGGCATCTTGGAAGCCTTGTCTAACATGTACGAGAAGCCATCTGCAGCAAACAAAATTTTCTGATTAGAGAGTTGGTGAACACAAAGATGAAGGAAGGCAGTTCAGTTACCGAGCACATCAACTCATTGAATTCGATCTTAGCCAGACTTTGTCAGTTGGCATTAAGTTCGATGATGAAGTTCAAGCTTTACTACTGTTATCATCATTGCTGACAGTTGGGTCGGAACGGTTACAGCAGTTGCCAGTTCAGTGGGACCTAATGGATTCACCTTTGAGAAGATTCGTGATCTCGTTCTTGGCGAGGATGTCAGAAGAAGGAGTTCTGGAGAATCATCAGGTGATATGCTAAACGTCGTCAGAGGCAGAGGAAATAACAGAGGTAGTGGGAGCAGGAACCGAAGAAGGAGTCAGTCGAAGGCTCGGGATGCTCAGGTGTAACATGTTGGAACTGCAAGGAGGTGGGGCATTTCAGGAATCAATGTCAGAAAGACAAACAAGTCAACATTGCAGAAGACAGCGCCAACGAGGATTTGTTTATCTGTGCGCGAGGAGAGCAATGTGGATTCCTGGGTCATGGATTCTGGTTTTCTTTCACGCTACCCACAGCAGTGAAGCATTGCAGAATCTGGTTATTGGAGACTTTGGAAAGGTAAGGCTTGCAGACGATAGAGCTCTTGATGTTACGGGCATGGGTGACATGGTGCTGAAGACGCCAGTCGGTTTCTGGACCTTGAAGGATGTCAGAGAGTTGTTTCAAGCTTGACGAAAAGTTTGATTTCTGTTAGGCAGTTGGATGAACAGGGACATCATGTGAAGTTCGGAAATGGGCAGTGGAAGGTCGTGAGGGACAATCTTGTCATGGCTCGTGAACAAAAAGAGGATCGTTGTATTTGTCGGATTACCGTCTGAGGGAGTGACCGTCCCAGTTCAGAAGAAAAACAAAGTCCTGTTCACAGAATCTCGGGGCAGAAGAAGGTTGTCTTTGCAAGAAAGAAACCCAGAGCCACAGGTCAGATTCAGGATGAACGAGCAAGGAAAGTTCAGGAAGACCAGTCAGAGGCGTTTGTGGCAGTGGGAGCACCGGCCGTGCTTCAGCCAAGGCTCCTAGAGACAGTGGGTCAAGAGAACCAGTATTCCAGCTGTTGATACGTCTCCAGAAAATTTCTTACTGAGTATGGAGAGTGTTTGTTCTCAGGGAGTTCTAGGATCCGGCAGTTCGTGTCTCAAGTGGGAGCCGGTAGGGACCGAGGACGAGTCAAGGGCAGTTTCAGCCGTGACTGATGTGTTCAAGCTTCGGGGAGCTTCAACGGGCCTTTCAGTTGACTGATGAGAAGGCCGCTATAGCAGGAGAGAGTTGAAAAAGATTACTAGATATACACGTGTTCTAAGTGGATGACAGTTGAAATTCTTCAAGCCTCCAAGTGGGAGATTGTTGGGCTTTGTGGGGCTTGTGAGCCGGCCCGCCCATTACTGAAACCCTAGTTAACCATTTGGTTTTCCTATAAATATGATCCTTGTATTGTAATTCTTAAGCAGCACAAGTGAAATAAAATCCTCCTGTTACAGTCGTGGAGTAGGGAAACCGAAGCACGTTAAATTCTTGTGTGTCCCGTTTGTGTTCCGTTTCTCTTTTCTCTAGATTATTTGTGTGTGTTGTGTGTTTAATTCCCAACAATTCCAACTTCACTCGTTTTAGTAAGCAAGTCTTACTCAACATTTTCGTCTTATCTTTGACGAAACAAGATGGCGCTTGCTGACGAATCAAATTTGACAAATGAACAATGAAATTAGGGCTCATTAGCACATGAGATCTCCTTTTTTAAAAATAATAATTATTTTTTGTGTGTTTTTCTAATATGTTTTCAACCAAATCTAAAGTTCGTTTGGCCATGAGACTTGTTCTTGTTCTCTGAAACAGGTCTTACTTTATTTTAAAATCAGTTTTTGATTATAAATATTTCCAAATCCAACCCGGAGATTGAATTTCAAATTTGGAAAATTAGTTTAAACTTGTTTTCCAACTTGATCTTTATAAATTTCAAATAAAATGTTGTTTGCAACAAATTTTTGTAAGCGTAGAAAAACAAATGCAAGCAAAATAAATAAAATAAAACAATGTGATTTTTATTAATGAATCGTTGTGAGTACAATTCCATTGTTTTCTTGATTCTCTCTCCTAAGTTTCTTTGCAATTCGATGACCTTCATTAGCATATTTCCCGAATTCTTGGATGATGTAAACCTCCTTGAGATGTTGTCGATCTCCTGGACGTCGGAAAGCGCTTCATCGTTGTAAGTTAATCTTTGGGAAGAACTCTGTTGATCACTCTTTCGAAGAACTATTGATATTGATATAATAGCTTTCTCTAAATTATTGAATGATTGTTGAGGAGTTTTATGAATCCCCTTTCGAATGTTATGTCTATCCCCTATTTATAGTTGTAGGGAGTGGACAAGGTTGCTTGTGATTGACCAAAGGATGTCATTCTGACACTTAGTGCATTTTGATTCGTTATTGCATTTGACTGGGTCTACCACCTTATTTGGACACGTGGAGTCACCTTGTTGGTCTTGGATGCCTAGTTACTGTGACACGTGGCATGTGTTTGGGCTTCAAGGTTAAATGGACCTTGGATTTGAATTTAATAAGATGTACTTATTTATTTGTTAAGTCCAAATTAATTATTTATCCCAAATGAACATGGATGTAATTCAAATTTTGTATGAATTTGATCCAATACAATTTACCCACAAATACCCCTTATATCAGGACTTGTCGATGTAGAGGCTTGCCGAAGTATGACGACAAGACTTTAAGTAGTCATGAATGTGTAATTATTATTTTAGACTTTTCAACGTGTAGGATTGTCAAATTTTGACGGCGAAAGTTTAAATCTTCATGAAAATGAGCACACCGATATGATGAAGTCAAACTTTACCAGAGTCTTCATGACAATATTCTCTAATTTGTAAGAGGTCATTTGACTTTAGGTTGTTTATCAACTCATTTTCGGCTTGAAGTGTTTCAATATCTTGAAGACTTTTCGCATGAAATATCTTCACAGTGTGGTAATTTCATTTGGGTCATCAACTACAAATGACCACCAATTCAATTAGCAAGGATTGCGTTCACAAGTTTGACTTGGTGATAGAGACCATATGGTGTCAACACAAATTTTAGTCTTTCACTTGAATAGAATGCAAGGAATTGAAATTCTCATGAAGCGAGTCTATTCTCCTTCTGTAACGACCTGTTTAGTCGTTTTGAGCAGCAGATTTTATTTCTGGAAAATTGGCTGAGACGACGGACCCCACGACGGACCGTCATGGGCACGACGGACCGTCGCAGGGTCTCGTTTCAAAACACTTAGAAATTTTGAAATTGGGTACTGAAAATCGACTCTGTAAACTTCGTGACGAACTTTCAGGACGGACCGTCACAGGCGTGACGGACCGTCACAGACCCTTGGTGGAAATTTGGGTCTCTGAACCTTGCGACGACCTGCAGGACGGACCGTCGCAGGCACGACGGCCCGTCACAGGTTGCATAATCCCAATCTGGGTTAGATTTCTTTACACGTTTTAAGGGACGTTTTGGACTATTCCTACTTTAATTATAAGTTAGAGGGTTAAGGATTATAAGTCTAATTACTTGGGGGTTAAAAGAGGTGACCTTAAGTTTATTAGGGGTTATTATTGCCATCTTTCATTCTTAATTATATGTTAATTAGGGTAAAAGAAGAGGGTTTGAATAAGAAAAAAATAGAAAGAACAAAGAAGAGGGAGAGAGAAACGAATTGAGAGAGGATAAACGAGAAGAAGAAGAAAGCTTTGGGGAAAATTCTTGCTTGATCACTAGTCTTCGGTGGAGGTAGGTTATGGTTTCTATACTATTCGTAGTAAACTCTTAATAGCGAATGATATGTATTGATAGTATTGTAAACCCTGTTATGTGCTTAATTGTATGCTTGCATGAATGTGATTATATGATTGTGATAAAATAAGCATGATGAAGCTATTGAATCCCAAATCTTGATAAAAACCTAATCTCTTGTTAGTGATGATGCCTTAGTATAAGAAAAGGCTTGATGAACTAAAGTAATGAGAATGATGATGCCTTGGTATAAGATAAGGCTTGAGGAATTGATAGAATGAGATTAGGGGATCGGAGTGTCACGTTCCGACACATAGAATTAAGGGATCGGGTGTCACGAACCGACACGTAGATTTAGGGGATCGGGTGTCACGAACCGACACGTAGATTTAGGGGATCGGGTGCCACGAACCGACACGTAGATTTAGGGGATCGGGTGTCACGAACAGACACGTAGATTTAGGGTATCAGAGTGTCATGTTCCGACACATAGTAGTTGGGGATCGGAGTGTCACGTACCGACACAAGATAATTAAAGATGTATGAGGGAGCAGAGTGTCACGTACCGACACAATAGAAATAAAGATAATGAATCTTGAAAGATGTTAATATACTCAATCTAATGAATCTAATTCCCGAATGAGTATGGTATGGAGGCTTGAGTCCTCATGTGTAAACTTGACGGTAATTGTTAATGATATAGTACTTGTGTTGCTACATGTTGAGTATCATAGTTGACTTATGATATTGCTTGATATATATTGTCTTCTATTTTGAGTTGGCCGATGATATCTACTCAGTACCCGTGTTTTGTACTGACCCCTACTTTTATGTTTTCTTCTTTGTTATTTGTGGAGTGCAGCAAACGTGCCGTCGTTTTCGACTCAACAGTAATTCAAGCCATTCTTTACTACATCGGAAATTCAGGGTGAGCTAATGCTTCTAGCTTGGACTGGATCTTCTTCTTCAAGTCTTGATGCCTTGAACTTCCGGCATGGACTAGCTTCTTATGTATTTTAGCTTCTTAGACATTTTTAGTTAGTAATTTGATCGTAGATATTCTTGTGGTGATGACTTCCAGATTTTGGGGAATAATAGTTATTGAATTGGTTTTTATTAATGAGTTTAAGTCTTCCGCATTACTTTCTGTCGATATTATATTGAAATGTTAAGGGTTAGATTGGTTGGTTCGCTCACATAGGAGGGTAAATGTGGGTGCCAGTCGCGGCTCGGTTTTGGGTCGTGACAAACTTGGTATCAGAGCATTAGGTTCGTTGGTCTCATCACACAAGAACGAGTCTAGTAGAGTCTTAAGGAACGGTAGGGGGACGCCTTTACTTTTCTTTGAGAGGCTATAAGACTAGGAAAATTCCATTCTTTCTTTTTTCTTTCGTGCTACTACTTGTATCCAATTGGTATCTAGGTGATACAAATTGGTATCTGACCATCTTCACTCATTTCGCAGATGGTTAGAACTAGAGCAACGACTGCACCAACACCAACACCGGCAAGACAAGAAACGTCTGAGACAGCCACTGGGGCTGGGGCTCGAGGGAGAGTAGCGGCAAGAGGCCGTGGAAGAGGTCGTGGGAGGACGTCCTCTAGAGGAAGAGGACGAGCACCTAGTCCATCTGATGCTAGGGCGGTGACTCCTCCACCGACTGAGGAAGTAGTAAGAGAGGGGGAGGATGGGGAGAATGAACAAGTGCAAAATGAGGAATTTCCACCCCAACCTACCCCACGGTTGATCAATCAGGTTCTCGCTTATCTTAGTGGGTTGTCTGATCAGGGTCAGGCACCTCCAGTGTTTTCTGCACCAACACCTCCGATTCCAGAGGTACGACATGCCACTGTTGGGGCTCCCCGCATGGATGCCTCATTGGAGATAGGCACGTTTCCTCGTCTTACTACGGGGCCCATAATGACAAATGATCAGCATGAACTTTTCAGTAAGTTCTTGAAATTGAAACCTCCAGTCTTCAAGGTGAATCTGAGGATGCTTACGATTTTCTGGTTGACTGTCATGAGCTACTACACAAGATGGGTATAGTAGAACGGTTTGTGTTGAGTTCGTGACTTATCAGTTTCAAGGGCACGCCAAAATGTGGTGGCGGTCACATGTTGAGTGTCAACCAACAGAGGCACCACCTATGACTTGGGTATCATTCTCTAACTGTTTATGGAAAAGTACATCCCACGGACTTTGAGGGATAGGAAAAGAGATGAATTCTTGAGCCTAGAGCAAGGTAGGATGTCGGTTAATGCATATGAGGCTAAGTTTCATGCTTTATCAAGGTATGCCACTCAACTCTGTTTCAGTCCACAAGAGCGGATTCGCCGTTTTGTGAAGGGGTTGAGATCAGAGTTGCGGATTTCGGCCTTACAGTAGCGGCTACGGCAAAATCCTTCCAAGAAGTGGTATACTTCGTGATAGAGGTGGAAGGAGTGAAGCCCGATGACTTCACCTCGACATCGACATCAAAAGGTTTGGCAAGGGAGGTGAGTTTAATGGTTCTTACTCGAGAGGACAGAGTTCGGAGGTTACTCAGTTCCGACCAATTCAGTCTTCACTACAGACTGTAGTTGGGGATCACCTCAGACCGGTCAACACTTCTCTGAGAGACCTCTACTTGACTCTAGAGAGTGTTATGGATGTGGGGAGACTGACATATTAGGAGAAATTGTCCCAAACAAGTTATAGACCCCCAATAACTAAAGGGAGAGGGGGTTCATGGTAGAGGCCGTTATTCTGGAGGACGTGGTGGTCGAGGTAATGGTGGTCACCAAAACGGCAAAGGTGATGGGCAAACTGGAGCATCACAACATGGTAGGGGCAACGGACAAACAAACGAAAGGGCCCATTGTTATGCTTTCCCTGGGAGATCGGAGGCGGAGACATCTAATGCTGTCATCACAGGTAATCTTCTGGTTTGTGATTGCATGGCTTCTGTATTGTTTGATCCCGGATCCACATTTTCTTATGTATCTTCCTCATTTGCTAATGGTCTAAATTTACATTGTGAATTACTTGATATGCCTATTCGAGTTTCTACTCCGGTGGGTGAGTATGTGGTAGTTGAAAAGGTATATAGGTCTTGTTTGGTGAACTTTGTGGGGAGCAACACTTATGTAGATTTGGTCATCTTAGAAATGGTTGATTTTGATGTAATTCTGGGTATGACTTGGATTTCTCCGCAATTTGCGATCTTGGATTGCAATGCTTAAACGGTGACGTTAGCCAAGCCTGGGACAGATCCGTTAGTATGGGAGGGTGACTACACTTCCAATCCGGTGCGTATCATCTCCTTTCTTCGTGCTAAGAAAATGGTTAGTAAAGGGTGTTTAGATTTCTTGGCCCATCTCAAGGATGACACTACCCAAGTACCTTCGATTGAGTCGGTTTCGGTAGTCCATGAGTTTTTGGATGTGTTCCCTGCACATCTTCCTGGTATGCCACCAGATAGGGATATTGACTTCTGTATTGATCTTGATCCGGGTACTCGCCCCATTTCTATACCCCCTTATAGAATGCTCCCGCGGAGTTAAGAGAGTTAAAAGCACAACTTCAAGAGTTGTTGAGCAAGGGCTTCATTAGACCAAGTGCATCTCCTTGGGGTGCTCCGGTTTTGTTTGTGAAGAAGAAGGATGGGAGCTTTCGGATGTGCATAGACTACCAGAAGTTGAACAAGGTAACTATCAAGAACAAGTATCCCATTCCTCGCATTGACGACTTGTTCGATCAGTTACAAGGTGCTTGTGTCTTCTCTAAAATTGACTTGAGATCCGGTTATCATCAATTGAAAATACGGGCAACGGATGTGACAAAGACTGCTTTTCGAACTAGGTATGGGCACTACGAATTCGTGGTAATGTCGTTTGGTCTTACGAACGCCCCTGCTGCGTTCATGAGCTTGATGAACGGGATTTTTAAGCCATATTTGGATCTCTTTGTGATCGTATTTATTGATGATATACTGATATACTCTAAAAGTAAGAAGGAACATGAGGAGCATTTGAGAATTGTATTGGAAATGTTGAGGGCGAAAAAGCTTTATGCCAAATTCTCTAAGTGCGAGTTTTGGCTAGATGCAGTGTCCTTATTGGGGCATGTAGTTTCTAAGGATGGAGTGATGGTAGATCCTTCTAAGATTGAGACAGTGAAAAATTGGGTAAGACCCACTAATGTGTCAGAAATAAGGAGCTTTGTTGGGTTAGCTAGCTACTACCGTCGATTTGTCAAGGGATTCTCTTCTATTGCTTCCCAATTGATGAACTTGACTAAGCAGAATGTTCCATTTGTATGGTCGGACGAATGTGAGGAAAGCTTTCAGAAACTCAAGACTTTGTTGACTACCGCACCTATCCTTACCTTGCCAGTGGAAGTGAAGAACTTCATTGTTTATTGCGATGCATCCTATTCTGGCTTGGGTGCAGTACTAATGCAAGAGAAGAATGTGATTGCTTATGCTTCAAGACAATTAAAGGTGCATGAACGTAATTATCCGACCCATGATTTGGAATTGGCTGCGGTAGTGTTTGCATTAAAGCAATGGAGACACTATCTATATGGGGTTAAGTGTGAAGTATACACATATCATCGTAGCCTACAGTATGTATTTACTCAGAAAGATTTGAACTTGAGACAGAGGAGATGGATGGAACTACTGAAGGACTACGACATCACTATTTTGTACCATCCGGGGAAGGCGAATGTTGTGGCGGATGCTTTAAGTAGAAAGGCGGGGAGCATGGGAAGTCTAGCTCACTTGCAAGCTTCTTGATGCCCATTGGCTAGAGAAGTTCAGATTCTGGCTAATGACCTTATGAGACTAGAAGTTAATGAGAAGGGAAGATTTTTGGCTTGCGTGGAGGCAAGATCTTCCTTCCTTGACAAGATTAAGGGGAAGCAGTTTAATGATGAGAAATTGATCCGGATCCGAGATAAAGTGTTGCAAGGAGAGGCAAAAGAAGCAACAATCGATGGGGAAGGTGTTTTGAGGATTAAGGGAAGGGTATGTGTACCCCGCGTTGATGATTTGATCAACACTATTCTGACAGAGGCTCATAGTTCCGGATATTCTATACATCCTGGTGCAACCAAGATGTACCGTGACCTAAAGCAACACTTTTGGTGGAGTAGAATGAAGCGTGACATTGTGGATTTTGTTGCCAAATGCCCAAATTGTCAACAAGTAAAGTATGAACACCAGAGGCCCGGAGGAACACTTCAGAGAATGCCCATTCCTGAATGGAAGTGGGAGAGAATTGCAATGGACTTCGTGGTTGGTCTTCCAAAGACATTGGGTAAGTTTGATTCCATTTGGGTGATTGTTGATAGGTTAACTAACTGCTCTGCTCATTCATTCCTGTCAAGGTGACCTACAACGCAGAGAAGTTAGCCAAAATCTACATCTCAGAAATCGTTCGACTGCATGGAGTTCCACTCTCCATTATATCAGATAGAGGTACGCAGTTTACTATTCTTGTTTGGAGAACATTGCATGCGGAATTAGGTACTAGGTGGACCTTAGTACTGCGTTTCACCCTCAGACTGATGGTCAGTCTGAGCGAACTATTCAAGTGTTGGAGGATATGCTTCGTGCATGTGTGATAGAATTCGGGGCCATTGGGATAGCTTCTTACCTTTGGCAGAGTTTTCATACAATAATAGCTATCACTCCAGTATTGACATGGCTCCATTTGAAGCATTGTATGGGAGGAGGTGTAGGTCTCCCATTGGTTGGTTCGATGCATTTGAGATTAGACCTTGGGGTACTGACCTCTTGAGGGATTCGTTAGATAAAGTGAAGTGCATCCAAGGAAGCTTCTAGCGGCTCAAAGTAGGCAAAAAGAATATGCAGATCGAAAGGTTAGAGATTGGAGTTTATGGAGGTGAACAAGTCTTAGGTTTCGCCCATGAAAGGGGTGATGCGGTTCGGAAAAAGGGGTAAACTAAGTCCAAGGTATATCGGACCATTTGAGGTACTTAAGAGAGTAGGGGAGGTGTCTTATGAATTAGCCTTGCCTCCAGGGCTGTCCGGAGTGCATCCGGTATTTCATGTGTCCATGTTGAAAAGATACCATGGGGATGGAAACTACATCATCCGTTGGGATTCAGTCTTGCTTGATGAGAATTTGACTTATGAGGAGGAACCGGTTGCTATTTTAGATAGAGAGGTTCGCAAGCTGAGGTCGAGAGAGATTGCATCCATCAAAGTTCAATGGAAGAATCGACCAGTTGAAGAAGCCACTTGGGAGAAGGAGACGGATATGCAAGAAAAATACCCGCATCTGTTTATGGATTCAGGTACTCTTTTCCGCCCTTGTTTTTCTTCTTGTGATCGCTCGAGGATGAACGATGGGTAAATTGGTATCTATTGTAACGACCTGTTTAGTCGTTTTGAGCAGCAGATTTTATTTCTGGAAAATTGGCTGAGACGACGGACCCCACGACGGACCGTCGCAGGGTCTCGTTTCAAAACACTTAGAAATTCTGAAATTGGGTACTGAAAATTGACTCTCTGAACTTCGTGACGAACTTGCAGGACGGACCGTCACAGGCGTGACGCACCGTCACAGACCCTTGGTGGAAATTTGGGTCTCTGAACCTTGCGAGGACCTGCAGGACGGACCGTCGCAGGCACGACGGCCCGTCACAGGTTGCGTAATCCCAGTCTGGGTCGGATTTCTTTACACGTTTTAAGGGACGTTTTGGACTATTCCTTTTTTAATTATAAAGTTAGAGGGTTAAGGATTATAAGTCTAATTACTTGGGGGTTAAAAGAGGTGACCTTAAGTTAATTAGTGGGTTATTATTGCCATCTTTCATTCTTAATTATATGTTAATTAGGGTAAAAGTAAGAGGGTTTGAATAAGAAAAAAAATAGAAAGAACAAAGAAGAGGGAAGAGAAACGAATTGAGAGAGGATAAACGAGAAGAAGAAGAAAGCTTTGGGGAAAATTCTTGCTTGATCACTAGTCTTCGGTGGAGGTAGGTTATGGTTTCTATACTATTCGTAGTAAACTCTTAATAGCGAATGATATGTATTGATAGCATTGTAAACCCTGCTATGTGCTTAATTGTATGCTTGCATGAATGTGATTATATTATTGTGATAAAATAAGCATGATGAAGCTATTGAATCCCAAATCTTGATAAAAACCTAATCTCTTGTTAATGATGATGCCTTAGTATAAGAAAAGGCTTGATGAACTAAAGTAATGAGAATGATGATGCCTTGGTATAAGAGAAGGCTTGAGGAATTGTTAGAATGAGATTAGGGGATCGGAGTGTCACATTCCGACACATAGAATTAAGGGATCGGTTGTCACGAACCGACACGTAGATTTAGGGGATCGGGTGTCACGAACCGACACGTAGATTTAGGGGATCGGGTGTCACGAACCGACACGTAGATTTAGGGGATCGGGTGTCACGAACCGACACGTAGATTTAGGGGATCGGAGTGTCATGTTCCGACACATAGTAGTAGGGGATCGGAGTGTCACGTACCGACACAAGAGAATTAAAGATGTATGAGGGAGCGGAGTGTCACGTACCGACACAAGAGAAATAAAGATAATGAATCTTGAAAGATGTTAATATACTCTATCTAATGAATCTAATTCCCAAATGAGTATGGTATGGAGGCTTGAGTCCTCATGTGTAAACTTGACGGTAATTGTTAATGATATAGTACTTGATGTTGCTACATGTTGAGTATCATAGTTGACTTTATGATATTGCTTGATATATATTGTCTTCTATTTTGAGTTGGCCGATGATATCTACTCAGTACCCGTGTTTTGTACTGACCCCTACTTTTATGTTTTCTTCTTTGTTATTTGTGGAGTGCAGCAAACGTGCCGTCGTCTTCGACTCAACAGTAATTCAAGCCAGTCTTTACTACATCGGAAATTCAGGGTGAGCTAATGCTTCTAGCTTGGACTGGATCTTCTTCTTCAAGTCTTGATGCCTTTAACTTCCGGAAGCTTCTTATGTATTTTAGCTTCTTAGACATTTTTAGTTAGTAATTTGATCGTAGATGTTCTTGTGGTGATGACTTCCAGATTTTGGGGAATAATAGTTATTGAATTGGTTTTTATTAATGAGTTTAAGTCTTCCGCATTACTTTCTGTCGATATTATATTGAAATGTTAAGGGTTAGATTGGTTGGTTCGCTCACATAGGAGGGTAAATGTGGGTGCCAGTCGCGGCTCGGTTTTGGGTCGTGACACCTTCGGTCATATTTTTCCATGTAGTTTCCGAAAAATTACCGTAATTCGATTTCTATGACACTTGCATAATTTGATTCTCCACAAAAAATTTCCATAATTTAATTCTAATGAAAACTTACCATAATATTATTCCCATGGAAAATTTTCATAATTTAATTCCCCATAATTTGATTCCCATGGAAATTTTTCATAATTTAATTGTTATGGAAACTTACCATAATTTGATTCCAATGAAAAATTTCCATAATTTAATTCTTATGAAAACATACCATGATTTGGTTTCTATGGAATTTCCATAATTTTATTCCCACAATTTTTTTTCATAATTTAGTTCTGATGAAAAATTACCATAATCTGATTAGGGTAAAGCCCACATTCATTAACCCTATCTATAAAAGAAAACATCAACTTCCTCTTGATCTCACCTTCATTTCCACTTACTATCTTGCCTCCTTGTTCATGGATGAATGTTACTCTATTCCTTATTCTATTGTGGGCTATACAATCTCCCTATTCCAATGTTGTCATCTGTCTTTCATACAAGATGTGTTACTCAACCAAGGTAACGTAACTCCTATCTTTTCCCTTTCTTTATTTATCACTGCTCTAACTCTTTGTTGCTTATCTATGTGAAATAATTTTTGTTGGAAAAATTATTATAGAATTTTGAAAATTTCTTTTTGAGTTTAAAAATGGCTAAAAGGGAAAATTCATATATGGGGAGAATCAAAGTAAACTCTTCAGTTTCTTACCTAAAAGATGTTTTATATATATATATATATATATATATATATATATATATATTGTTTTGAGATTAAACATAAAATATATAATATTATATTTATGTAGTGGTGTGCGATGCATATCATGATGTGGTATGGATTAGTCATCATGAATATAAAAACCATCAAGTCGATTCGAAGTAATTTGTATATCTTAGAAGATTAATGAAACAAGCACGAAGGGTTTAAAATATACTTAAATGAACATTTAAGCAAGAGGTGAGTACATATCAAAAATTAGTAGGATACACTTTCCTTCATTTTATCTCAAGGGTATCATTGTAGCTAGCTTCGTGTAGTTTATCCACTCTTTTTAAATAACATAAACTAGGGTATGTTTTAGGGGTATGTTTTTGGATGATGTTTAGGCTACATTGTGAATTTGGGGAATCCTCACATCTGTTCGATTTAACTCTCTTGATTATTTGGCTAAATATTCACTTTAATGAATACAATTTTTTTCACCTTTATATTTTAATCTAGTAATTAAATTCCTTTTTGTTGATAGAGCGTCCTTTTTTTCTTCTAAATCTCTCTGTCTTTCTTTCTATAGTATATTTTATTTGCTTGATTTCTTGCATCAAGATTTACATCAAGTATTTCCCCCTCTTCTTTTATATTTCTAAACAATATATCTTGCTTGCTTGATCGTAGTACTAGGTAGGTCTATCCTTCAGGGCATAAAAAGAAGAAATCACCTAGATTTTTCCACCATTGAAAATTGTACATAATACCTCATGGTTCTCAACTCACTTCCTTGTCGGCCAGGTATTGTTTTTATTGTATGCTAAAAAAATTATATTTCTGATGCAAAAGGAATTTCCCTCTAGTGAACAATTATTGAATTGTCATTTTATTATGTTCTATGAACCCTACTATTCTAGGTAGGTATTGGGTAAATTTTGTTGCACCTCCAATTTATGAAGTTCTTTATGTCTTCATAATCCGATTATTAGGTTACCATAATGAGGAGATTGGAAGTATAACTTATACATGTTACCTATATATTCATTCCTTCTTGACCTAGTAAAAAACCAAGATAATTGACCTCAACTAGCTTAGAATTGACACATAATTGTTGTTTAGATTAATTTTTTTTTCTGGCAAATACCTTTATCATACCATTCACATAATACTTTATGATGTAAAACATTTATACTAGTATTATCAATATACTTCTAGCTTCGATATTCACTTAAATTTTGCTTAATCTGATATTGGATTACTTAGAATTGGGTGTTATAGTGGGTGTTTAGGTATTATCATTGTCCATATACCTAATTGAAAGTTGTACCTGGCTTCGACCTTAGTGATATAACTTATGTAAAAATATATGACATAAGAAAAAAAACTTCTTAGCATTGTGTGTTGCAGGAGTTATTATTGACTAGATATCTAATACAAAGTGAGATTGGCTTAGACCATAGTGATACATAGTGTCATGTCCTGCCACTTCACTATTCAAATTTGGCATCAGAATAAGGGAGAAAATCTAGAGTTGTAGAGATATTAACAGAACACTCTCGAACTCCCTAGATATTTTCAAGAAGGCTTTAGAATTTCCTAAAAGTTGTAGAGAATTATAGAATAGGACTTAATTGTAAATATTGTATTGTAAAGTAAAAAATATTTACACTTAGGCCCTAAGGAGGTAACATTAATAGAGGGCCTCTCATTGGAAAATTTTTCCAACCAAGTGTAAATCATTCGAGAAAGTAATACAAAGCCTTCTTGCATAGTTTTTTTTTAAGTCTTTCTTGCAATATCTTAGTTGTCTTAGTTTGAAAATTCCTACTTGAGCTTACAAGATCACGAAATATTCGTGACTAAGCTGTCAGGTGCTGTATGAAACATTATTGAGACTCTAAGTCTCCCAAATTGTGGTATAAGAGATAAAGTTTACACTAAGTAAATAACTAGTGAAGGAGATGTAAACGCTGCTAGCACCACCAACATCAGGCTGGATGGTGGAAGGAATATCTGCAACGGAAAGAATCACCACAAGTGTCGTAAGGAAATGTTGCTCAACCTTACACCAAGCGAGGTGCTAACATGTCACCCACCTTCGAATATTGAAGCAAGTGGCAATGAGCATGGTAAGGAGGTCGTTGACGTCACCAACATAGAGGAATGATTCCTTAGGGTTGAAATGGCGAGGTAGACCGTGGAGATCTTAAGCATGCGTTTGAATGATGTTTATGGTAAGTTCAACACTCTAAAGGACCTAACCAATGAGTAAAACAACAAAATCCACAAGGGGTTTGAGGGCTGCCAACATTAAAGGATGCCATCACTTTCTTTAAGTGGCGACTCATTGGTGCGTTAAGTATGATTAAAGCCATGAGAGTTGAGAAGAAAGAAATCAAGTGGGGCGTAAAAGCTGAAGGATCTACGCTATATGTCCGAGATAGAAAAGTCAGCGTCGAGGCTCTCATGTCTTATATATTCAAAGGCATCCGTGATGCGCAAGAGGTGCAGAACTTCTTGTGGCTCTTCCGTAATTACATCAAGTGTAGTCGGGTAAAGAGAGACAAAACAATATCAACACAGTCGTGTTATATCTTTCTGAGATGGCCATGTTATGGTAGAGGCATAAGGAAAAAGACATAAGGAAAGGGTTGTGTACCATAAACACTTGGGCATAATTTCAAGAAGTTCTATAAAAGGACTTTCTCCCTAACAACGTCATATGTGAGGCCAAACACAAATTCATAAAATTGAAGCAAAGAAGAAATATTCGGGCATACGGGAAGGAATTCATTACACTCACTGTTCAAATTCCTAACGTGAGGAAAGAAGACATTTTGTTCCACTTCATTGGCAGATTGAAAATTGGGCTAAGACGATGTTGGAATGACGGTATGTTGGGACCATAGATGAGGCCATCATACAAACCGAAGCCTTGACTAACTTCTAGCATGACATGCATGATAAGTCAAAGGTGAATGACGTGAGGACTAGTCATTCTAAAGGTGGTGGAGATCATGGTCTAGGTAAGGAGAAGCTTGCATAGTCTAAACAACACAACTCTTTCTAGTCGGACAACAAGCAGTTTGAGCGCCGTAGCTACACGGATAGAAAGGTGGAGACTACACAAAAAGATAGTTGCTACATATGTGGTGGACTACGTGTTTATGCTAAGTGGCCCAAAATTAAGAACCTTGGTTCAATCCTACGAGCGTAAAGAGAAGGACTCATAAGAGAAATGGAAGGATGCGGGCACATCGTAGCTAGCCATGGTCGGTCTATGCGGGGATATTGCAAAGTAGAGGGAAAAGTCTGAAATTATAACACATAATATGTAGACATCTACATCAATGGATGAAAAAATCGTGCCATGCTAGACTTCGTTTCTGAAGCGAACATCACGAACAAAACACGAAAACACGTTTGGAGATAAGTTACAATACAAACAACACGTGCATCAAGAAAGGTAAATGCACACCCAACTCCCCTGTTAGGAGTTTCCCAAAGAGTAAGCATCATGTTCGGTAAGTGGCAAGGTAAGACTAACTTTACCACATATTCTTTAGATATATTTGATATCATTCTTGGGAAAGAATTCTTCCAAAAGTTTCATGCGATGATGGATCCCTACATCCAACTATTCATGGTCATAGAGCGGGAAGGTTCATGCATTGTACCCCTAGTCAATGTTGCAGGAGAAGAAAGCATGCCCAATTGTCGGTTGTGAGAATTATGAAGGACCTAAAAAGGGAGAGCCGACGTTCATAGCCACAATTTAAAGGTTGTTAGAAGACAATGGTTCCAAGGAGGTATTCCACTGGCCACTGAAAAGATTTTTAAAGAGAATAAAGATGTGATGTCGGACGAGCTGCCAAAAAAGTTCTTTTGATGATTGTTCTACTCTAATATTTCTTTAATATTATTTATTATATATTCTATATATAACATATCTTGGGTTATTTGATACATGTATAAATTTTCTTGCATTAATACCAATATGTTGGAGGTGCGGAATTCATACATATTTTATAGAGTAAAATATATTTTATGATAAAGTTCTTTTGATAATTGTTCTAATCTAAATATTTCTTAATATTATTTATAACAGATATGTTGGGGGTGCGGAATTCATATATATTTTATCGAGTAAAATATATTTTATCATAAATTTCTTTTGATAATTGTTCTAATCTAAATATTTCTTTAATATTATTTATTATATATTCTATGTATAACATATCTTGGGTTCTTTAGTACATGTATAAATTTTCATAATTAATTGTTTTAATAATCATATATTTTTCATAGTTTCTATCCAATATTCTACATAGTCATAGTTTAGTTTAATCTGAATCTATTTCAAAATCGTAATATCTATTCTTTCTATATCTAATTCTTGTAAATCTATTTCACACCATTCTTGATTTAATATATCTTCTATAACATGATAAAAAAAATTTTCCCATATAATTCTTTTTATGTCAACAATTTCTATATCTGTAAGTATATATAAGATCAAAGTTTTATAGCTTTTTATTTCATCATACATTGTAATCATGTTTATTTATTTTTGCAAGTTTGTTTTCAATTATTCCTTCCTCTCATAGCATAATTTAATTAAATTCATATTGGTTTATTATAAACTAGAGTATCGTTATTATGTTTTCGGTCACTACTAGCATCGTACTTTAGCGGATAATTACTGTTTATCAGCGCCTCAACCTTGTGTACTCCCCTAACGGCATACCTCGCCTACCGGTTTCCACTGTGAGATGACATAGTCTAGAAGTTTTCTCCCTGTTCCCTATTTACTAGCAAACTAGAATTCATGATTCAAATATTTCTAGTATATAATAACTAACATAAATTTAATCAATCATATATATGATATTCAGGAATATATGAAACTAGTTCTGCATAATTGTTTAACAATATACCTTTGTCTCTTGATTTTCCATGCTATCTAAAATATCTGAATTGATTTAGGATTTCTCCATTTTAAACTTAGTTTATATCTTTTGTTGAGAGAGGTTTTTGAAAGGGTTTTTATTAACTTAAGCTTTTATTTGGTATTGCCTCCCTCCTTCCTTTACAATTTGGCAATCTATATATAATAAATTATAAACCTGCACATAAGTGCGCCTACTGTATACTTTACGACTATTTTACAAAACTTTACAAATGACTACTATACATTGGTCTATTAAAAAGTAAAAGCTATCTACAAAGGAATCTTATCTTTTTGCTTTTATCTTTGTCTACCACTTATCATTACATAATTTCAAACTTTCTTTTTATCTTGTCTGCCACCTTAGTTCCTTTGTTTGTATCTGCTTTTGTCCTTGTTATCTTTTTCTCTTTTTCTACTCCATCTTCCATCATTATCTTCTTTTCTTTATTGTAAATCAACATCTGGTATAACATTATCTTCTCC
The DNA here is from genome assembly GCA_027705065.1 of Solanum peruvianum. Lineage (NCBI taxonomy): Eukaryota > Viridiplantae > Streptophyta > Magnoliopsida > Solanales > Solanaceae > Solanum > Solanum peruvianum. The sequence continues at coordinate 28,301,294 of JAKWJD010001755.1, forward strand.
ATTGCATTTGGAACATCTGTGATCTGGGTATTTGTGTCCAATAAGTTTACAATATCTAATTAATAAGTCTTTTGAGATAAATTCTTTCTTTAATGCTCGTGTTTTAGGTTGTTTCTCTGGCTTTAATAATGATAAAATCCATCGCTGAACTTCCTCCATATCTACACTTCTTAAATCTCTTAAATTTGAATATATCATAACTTGATCTCTAGCGTAATAAGTCCATATGGCATTTCCATTCAAATAATTATTTGCTAATTCTTGTATGATAGTTGATATACCAATTATTCTTTTATTGGGATAATATCTTGGTATTTCTATCTTTGGTATTTCATTCTGATGTCCAATATTTTCTGGTATGATCATATCTTTTGTTAATCCTATCTTAATAACTTGAATTGGAGATTTTACCTCCTCATATAATATTTCCGCTGGTACTGTATAAAACTTAATATAAAATAAGTTTCCTTTTGTTACTCTTTTATATGTAATAAATGCTTTGTATAACTCTAGTATTCCACTGATTTCTTCTCCGTCATATGTATATATTGTACTTAGTAATCCATAACTGTAACATGTCTTAACTAGCTTAGCACTAGTTTTTGGTTGTGCTATAAGTCTATTGTATCCTTGTAATTTTTGAGTTACATACTCTTGACTTGTATCTTTGGTTTGGTTAGATGTGGGGTTGAGATTTAAATAAGTTTGGATTCTATATATATTTTCAATGTAGGTTTGTGTAATATAATTGTATCTTTTCTTTTCACTCTGTTGTTGTATGCTCACTGCATAGGTAGAAGTTTGTGGTTCTATGGGTATTTGTTTTGGTGTATTTTGAATAAATGGTTTTGCAAATAACGTGTTTAAATTTGTATTTCGTGGTATTTCACTAACTTTTTTGCTTGTACCTGCAGCTGTATTTAAACAAACATTATGAGTTTTTCGGAGTTTCCCATCGTCTCCTTTTATCTCTGGAATTTTACTGTCTTCCGATCGACGTAGCTCCGCATTTTTATAGTCATGCTGCTGAGTTATATTAGCTTTAGACTTCAGGTTATCTTCATTAGTCTTTAACTTTTGTATCTCATTGTCCATACTATCCACTTTAGTACAAAGTGTAGTAATGGCTTTGAGTAGCTTTTTAATTGTATCTTCGTCTTTGTTCTCTGTCTGAGTAGCTTTGTCTTGATGAGTATACTGCAACACCATTCTTATTAGTCTTTATCACATCAATTGTAATTGTAAAGTTTAATATATTTAATTCCAATCTTCTAATTTCTTTCGTTGTTACTGAATCTTGTATTTTTCTGGTTGACCACCATTTTACTTGCGTATTATCTGTTCTTACAATAAATTTGTTATATACAATATATGACTCAAATGCTAATTAACATTTATATACTGAAAATAATTCTTTCCTATTTATTTCCCATTTTATTTCCGTATTTGTATATGTGCCTGAATAATATCTACAATGATATTCTATATTATTATCATTATTTTTATATTTTAATACTCCTCCATAAGTTTTTTCACTTGCAGCAGTTTCTTAAATTTTTTATCTTTATCCGGAAAATATAATTTTGGTAATGTTTTACATAATAATTTTATCCTTTGTATTTGTGTTTGATCTCTATTATCAAAATGATATTCTACATCTTTCTTTATTTTTTTTTGTAATGGTTTTAAATTTTCTGCTAATTTTGGTATATATTCTGTTACTTGGTTAACTAATCCTAAAAAGGATTGTAATTTCTTTTTTGTATGTAATTGTTCATTCGAGGTTATTATTTTTTGTACTATATGCTTTTGCATTTTTATTCCATTTTTATCTATTCGTATTCCTAGGAATTCTATTTGTTTTTTCATTACTTCTGCTTTCTTTTTACTTAAACTTATTCCTGAATGTTGTATTATATGTGTAAATCTTTCCAATAATCTTATGTGTTCATCTTGTGTTTTAGAATATAATAATATATCATCAATATATACCACACAATTTTCTAGTTGTTTAAAATAGTTATCCATAAAATGTTGAAATCTACTTGGTGCATTTTTATATCCAAATAGTAATACATTCCATTCATAAAATCTTTGTGGTACTGTGAATGCTGTAAGTTTTTTAGATTCTTCTTCTAACTTTAAATGATAAAATCCTGATTTACAATAAAATTTACTAAAGTAATTATATCCTTGTATTTCTCTTATCTTTAATATTTTATTTGGTATTGGATAATTATATGTTTTAGTTTTTGCTTTTAAATTTCTATAATCAATTCTAATTCTACTTTTTCCTTTTTTTTGTTCACTATATTTATTAACAATAAATGCCGGACTTGTATGTTTACTATTACTTTCTTGTATATATCCATTTTTAGTAATTCACTTATATCTATTTTAAATTTATTTAAATCATTAAAATTATATTTTAATGCTTTTTGTGTTATTATATTATTTTCATCAATCAGTTCAATTTTAACTTCTGTTTTATGTTTTCCCCATCCTTGTAAAAGATTTGCGTTATATAATAATTCGTTTTTCTTGAATTATTTTTACTTTATCTATGGAAAATATAATTAATTTTATTATAGGGTCTTCTTCTTTTATATTTTCTAATCTTTGTGTAATTCTTTTACTGCCTTTAATCAATTCTGTTGTTTTTCTTCTTTTGTTACCTACTCTTTTTGCTCCTAACTTTTGTTTACATGGTGTTGTGAACCACTTCTGTGTTTTTATTATTATATGTGGATATAATTTTTCTAAAAATGACATTCCTAATAATATATCTTTTGTTGTTAATTCATAATTATATATTTCGTCTAAAGTTAATATTTTATCTCATATTTGTATTTTTATATTTTTTGCATGTACGTGATCATACTTCCTTCATTATTAAATCCTGTTACTACTATTGGTGTTTTTAATTTTTCTCTGTAACGACCCTCTTAGTCGTTTTAGAAATTTCAACTATTATTTTTTTATATAACCTTTTTAGTAGATTTTATAAATAATTATATGACTTGTAGAATGAGTGACACGATTTTTAGATTATAAAGATTTTTTTTGTTGCTAATAATAATGAAAAAAAAAGAAATTATTTAATTAAATAAATAAAAAAAAATAAAAAGAAAAGGGGCAAAGTTCCCTAAACTTATAAAAAGCCTGTGACGGCTTATTTGAGAAAAAAAAAACGATTTGAAAAAGAAAGAAAAGGCATAGAAGAAAAGAAAAGAAAGGGAGAAGATAAAAGGGAAAAGGAGGAGAAAAATCAATATTTTCATCTCAAGGCAACAAGGTAATTATTTTCATCCTTTCTATTAAGTTTTTATGCAATTAGAAGTAGATTTTTAGATTTAAACGTGTATAATTTACACTAATATGTGAAACTAATTTTTAATTCTGTGTACATGTATGCATATGTTATTTAGCATAAATTTCACCTAGTCATTAAGTAATTATGACCATTGTTGATGATCATGAAACAATTATTGGGAAGAGAGGTAAATAGACAAGCAAGAAGCCTTCCTTATAAAAGTATTTCATGAAATATTTTTATTTTGGTGTTCAAATACGGGTGATATAAATTGGATCAATTTGAGATCCTTTTAATAGTTTTCATATTATCATTTAAGTTTTGATATATTAATATATATAATTAAGTATTAGGTATATGGTATGTGAATGTCCTAAGATTTATGATATTGAAAAGAAATTAAAAACTAATCCTAATCTTGAAACTAAAGAACTTAATTATAAATTTGCGTCAGTTTTTTTGGTTTAGTCTAGACACGTGCAAATGTGTGTTGTTAATTTCGAAACCTTATAGTTATTAATTATTTGAATAGACTAGATTTTATTTGGAAGTGCAACAAAGGAGGAAGGCTAAAGTCCCGAAGTGATTGTTCGATAAATTGAGGCAAGTGGATTTCTAAACTCTTGTTAAGTGTATGAAATGCGTTTATGTCCTTGTGGTATATGTTGGGACTAACGGGATTGGTGATGGGTTGACTTGTCCACATTGATTAATTCTAATGATGAAAAGAATTGGGATAACAAAAGGCAATGTGATTAATTGTTTATGTCTGTTTGTGTTGAGAAAGGGTTGAAGGCTTGTTGAATCATTGTTGATGTAACTTCATGTTTGTGTGGTTGTGAACTGTGTGATGTTATGAAAATGTTCATCTCCTCATTATATGTGTGAACTTGTCATCTGCATTATTCTGAGGCATTGGTTGTGACAAGTGTTATGTGCATTGAGAAAGAATTGGTACTTAAGAGGATGTACCATTTCGAGGGACGTATTGCGCGCCGCGATGGATACTATATTTCGAGGGACGTATCGCGCGCCGTGATGGTTACTATTATCGAGGGTTGTGTCGTGTGCCGCGACAGATGCATGGATAGATATGTCCCCCATGGGTCCCGGACTGAGAGACAGCGGGTGTGTATCACTAGGTCATACATGCATCATTATACTTGATATTGCATTCCATTGCATTGCACATACTTATCATTAGTGAACTTGATATCGTGTTTTGCTGATCTTCTGATTGCCTTTCTGCGGAACTTGTGATTGATTAATATTGAGCTTGTTATTGCGAATATGTAATTTGTTGAAGTATTCTTGTTGAGGATATGTAATTTGTTGAAGTGTTGTTGTTGAGGATATGTAATTTGTCTAAGTGTTGTATTTGAGCTACGTGCTATGTAAACTGTGAGCTGTTAGGTTGGGTTGATTTTAATGCAGGTTGTAGTTGTGGAGGTTTGGTTGGGGTGGTAGGAGTACCCGTATTTCATCCCCTTAGCTTGTGTTTAGGCGTTTACTTGCTGAGTACCGTGTGGTTTGGTACTCACCCCTTTCTTCTACAAATTTTTTTAGGTTATGAGCCTGGATTTCTGTTGTACTTTTCATTCTCTTCTTTTCCGAGGCTTCTTGGAGATTTTTCAGGTAGCTGTTTCCATCGCAGCAGACTTTCTTCTCCTTAATTATGATCTTGTTCTATTCTAGAAGCAAGTTTATTTGAGACTTGAGTTTTATTTTGAATCAATTCTAATACTTTAGAGGCTTGTACACGTGACTACCAGGTTTTGGGGTTTTTATTAAGTTACTTATATTTTACTTCCGCACTTTATTGTAATGGTTGAGTTTTAGGCTGACTTGTCTTGGTGGGATAAGACGAGTGTCATCACGCCCATTTTTGGGTCGTGACAAAATGGTATCAGAGCCCCAGGATCATAGGTCTCACGTGTATACAAGTCGAGTCTAAATAGAGTCTCGATGATCGGTACGGAGACGTCTGTACCTATCTTCGAGAGGCTGTAGTGACTTTTAGGAAATATCTTCACTTCTTGGATCTCTATTATGCGTACTTGGTCCCATTTTGATTCTTATCGCTTCACTTCATTCGCTCTCATTTATGTGATGACTCATGCGTAGTTCCTTTTGTGAATCATTGGCATGTCGTGTATGGGTTTGATGTTAGATCTGGTATTAAAGTGAAAATGATATACTTATGAAACGAATGTGTGATCATATTTGAAAGAGTTGAGTAATGTTAGTTATCATTGTAAAATAATAATAATAAATATAGTACTTATCTGGTATAAGCAAAATATGGAGTGGTTCGACAATTAAAAGTTAAATGTTTGAAGAATTGACTAGATAATAAATAGTGTAATACAATTGATATAGTTGTCATACCATTAATAGGTTGCTTAGCAAATGATGTTGCACCGATTCAGGTCAGAATCCCTTCTGTGGTTTCACAGATTGAGTGTATACCAAAGAAGGTCATGATACGACTATTACAATGGTATTGATGGGTACTTGGTTAGAATTATGGAGTGTGTTACTTTTGATACTGACCTTGCTTACGAAAGAATACATATAGCTTGGGTAGATACAAAACTAATCTGGTAATACTTTACAGCTATTTGATGGATAAAGTGTGTGACCTATTTGGAAATGATCTTCTCAATAGATATATATGTTCTAGTGGTGGATGTAATGAATTTTCACGATGTATTACTAGTGGTACATGAAAACGGACATGTTGATTGTTAAGTGCAAATATTAACTACTTAAGGAGTTATCTATGTATACATGCTCATATGATAAGATTTGGTGTTGAACTCATATTTGAGAACCCAACTAGCTTGTTGGTACGGGTGGATGTGTTAAACATTATTTATAAGGAAGCTTTTAGTAGTGGATCTTTGGTATGATATTGATATGTTCAGATTGTGAAATGTATTTTATGAATTTTTAAATGAGTGGTGATTTCATCGTAATGTCAAAGAAATTGGATCAATATTGAATGACAAGCATATGGGTAAAGGAAGTCCTAAAGAGTATACTTATGTGAAGACAATTAAGAGTTTTAGTAAGGAAGTGCGGATGAAAGTGGGTTAGTTCTTTGGATTGGATTGGTATAACTGGGTTAAAGGATTCATATTGATAAATAGTTGACTTCGTGGTGATAACAAGAGCTAACTAAGCATGATAATAATAGGAGTTTGTGATGGATTGCGATTGAGACTAAATCATAAAATAAGAATTGAGGTTAAACGAGTTTTTATGGTAATAAGGACTTGCGAGCATCTAAGGTTGTGATTTTTCACTATTTGATGAACAATGTAGTTGGATGAAAAGTTGTATGATGTGTTGAAAATTTCGCTTGAATAGAATTGAAAGAAGCTAGGTCATAAATGGAAAAAAATTAGTGGGAAGTATTTTAGTCATTGGAAAGAGACAATCGAGAAAAAGGATATTTACTATAATTATAAAGGACAAAGATATATCTTTAGAGAGTTGAGAATTTAGTTCAAGGATACGCGATTTCATCTGTTTCATTTTGATTATGGTAATAGTGTCACACGTTCATTAGATTGATAAAAAAATATAATAATATATATATTGGGTAAGAATTGAGAAAGAAACCTACACAGTTAGACTCGAGTGTGGTGATAAGCTCTTTTATAGTTTCGAATTTGGTAACAGGTACCATTGGATTTTTAAGAAAGGGTATGACAAGGTCGATGGATAGGCGACCAATAATAAGCTAAGATGTCCAAATTTGTAAATATTTTCTATGTATGATCTATTTTCAATAGATAAAAGGATTGAGTAACATAATTGAATTCAAAAGTCAAGTTTTTCATTGTGAGTTTAGATTTGTGGTAGTGTGTTTTGTCAAGGTATGAAATGGTAAGGGGTAAGAAATGATTGATCACATTGAGTATGAAGCATTTGAAGGACTTAAAAATAATTTGAGTAGTAAATTTGGTTACTTTTGATTGTTATACCTAAATGGGATTTCATGTAATGTTTTTATTTCAAGGATAAGATTGGTAAGCAAGTCAGCGAAGAGAAAAAGAGTTTGGTGTATTGAAGAGTTCAAGGTATTTTAAATTTGCGTCATCGAAAGAATTTAGAAGATGTGAAGGAATAAGAATACTCTTGGTTCTGAGTTAAAGGGTCTATGAATGGACATATATGTTCTAATATGACTATGATTGTGAATCAATTTGTTATAGACTTACTAGGAATTTATCAGCAATTTTTTTTATGAAGATTGAGTGTTGATTTGGGTAAGACCCGTGAGATGTGTAAGAGTATGTGTTGTTATGTGGAGCTAAACGGTTCAGATTTTCTTAAGTGACTTATGGATACGTAATAGTATGGACATACAATTATACATGGTTATTGATGAATTTTTTTTTTTGGAATCACTTGTTGTGATGTGTTACATAGATACGTGATGGTAAATAGAGATTATGTGCCCATAGTATATAGAATAATTGGGGAGACCTAATATTTCTCTAAGTATTGGCATGAGGTATGTGATGATTAGGAATGATAATTGAATCATGGTATGTGAAGTTGTGTGGAGTTGACTTCGGGTGTGATTTAATAGTTTGATATCAATGGAAAGGTACTATCATATTTGCAACTAGTGTTATCATTTTTTTTGTAGGACTCGTACTTGCCATGGAATGCTTAAAAAGAAAGAGAGGTATCCATAGTTTGAAAATTTTGGAAGAAATAATGTCTTTGTTAAGAAGATTTTAATACTAGTGACGATTTGAGAATAATATAAATGGTTGGTGCGACTATGAAGTTCTTTTAGAATTAAAATTGTTGACCTTAGTGAGGTATTGTAAAGAGCAGTTGTGGTTCGATAAAACAAGTATGTGAGAAATTATAAGCGAGACTAAATTGGTGATTGTGGGTAACTAGAAAATTAAAGAGATAGAGTCAAATAATTGCAAATGTTTGATATGGTCACTATGAAAAGAAGTATCTAGTCTTACTCGACTCTGATTTTATAAATTCTTATATGACCATCTACTTCGTATTGGATATGGTTTAGAGTGTGATTTGCTACCTATACACATACATGTTTTCATATTTACGAGTGAATTTCTAGTGGTGGATCGGGTGCACTGATCTGGTGATTGTTCTCATGGTAGAGTGACATCCTTGGACAGACTTGATCATTTCAGTCATGGCATATTTGGTGTTGTTTGAGAAAGTAGAAGTATACTATTGGTTCTACATGCACGCCATTGCGTATGAATTTTTTTTTATAGAAGAGCTTACATGAAGAGTTACAGTTATCTGACAGTGTTGTTAATGATTTTGCATCCTAGAGTGTACCACTTGGGTGCTTACTTTATATTGTTCTTATTTGGATTATGTATGTTTTGATTCTCCCTTGATGGATACCCGAAGTCTAAAGATAAGATTTTTATAACTTAAACTTGTAAAAAGATTGTGTTGTGAAAAGGGAATCGTTATAAGATGTGTGTTGGTTTGTGCACTATGAGTATGTGATGATTGGTTCAAGTTCACTTCTGGTTGTAGCTAGTATCAATAGAACGTTATCTTTGCTATGTGAGAAAGGATTTGTCATGATTATTGTGGTATGGTCCAAGGGGTTTCATTTAGATTCGGTTCATCATGGGTTAGTATGTAGCTTGACAATCACTTCTGATATGTTGATCTGTCAATTCTCTATAGTTCAGTTGTTGGTAGTTAGTCTTGATAGAATGGTGTTAAAGATAAGCTTTCATGGAGAGATGAACAACGACTCTGGAAGATTATGCATTAGATTTTTGATAACGTCAATAATTCTTCCTTCCCTATTTTATGTTCGAGGACGAACATGATTTTTAGTGGTGGATAATGTAACGACCCTCTTAGTCGTTTTAGAAATTTCAACTATTATTTTTTTATATTAACCTTTTTAGTAGATTTTATAAATAATTTATATGACTTGTAAGAATGAGTGACACGATTTTTAGATTTAATAAAAGATTTTTTTGTTGCTAATAATAATGAAAAAGAAAGAAATTAATAATTAAATAAATAAAATAAATAAAAAGAAAAGGGGAAAGTGACCTAAACTTATAAAAAGCCTGTGACGGCTTATTTGAGGAAAAAAAAATGATTTGAAAAAGAAAGAAAAGGCAGAGAAGAAAAGAAAAAAAAGGGAGAAAAGAAAAGGGAAAAGGAGGAGAAAAATCAATATTTTCATCTCAAGGCGTCAAGGTAATTATTTTCATCCTTTCTATTAAGTTTTTATGTAATTAGAAGTAGATTTTAAGATTAAAACGTGTATAATTTACACTAATATGTGAAACTAATTTTTAATTCTTTGTACATGTATGCGTATGTTATTTAGCATAAATTTCACCTTAGTCATTAAGTAATTATGACCAATTGTTGATGATCATGAAACAATTATTGGGAAGAGAGGTAAATAGACATGCAAGAAGTCTTCCGTATAAAAGTATTTCATGAAATATATTTATTTTGGTGTTCAAATACGGGTGATATAAATTGGGATCAATTTGAGATCCTTTTAATAGTTTTCATATTATCATTTAAGTTTTGATATATTAATATATATAATTAAGTATTAGGTATATGGTATTAAGTGAATGTCCTAAGATTTATGATATTGAAAAGAAATTAAAATTTAATCCTAATCTTGAAACTAAGAACTTAATTATAAATTTGCGTGAGTTTTTTTGGTTTGGTCTATACACGTGCAATATGTGTGTTGTTAACTTCGAAACCTTATAGTGTTTAATTATTTGAATAGACTAGATTTTATTTGGAAGTGCAACAAAGGAGGAAGGCTAAAGTCCCGAAGTGATTGTTCGATAAATTGAGGAAAGTGGATTTCTAAACTCTTGTTAAGTGTATGAAATGCGTGTATGTCCTTGTGGTATATGTTGGGAGTAACAGGATTGGTGATGGGTTGACTTGTCCTCATTGATTAGTTCTAATGATGAAAAGAATGGGGATAACAAAAGGCAATGTGATTAATTGTTTATGTCTGTTTGTGTTGAGAAAGAGTTGAAGGCTTGTTGAATCATTGTTGATGTAACTTCATGTTTGTGTGGTTGTGAACTGTGTGATGTTATGAAAATGGTCATCTCCTCATTATATGTGTGAGTTGTCATCTGCATTATTATGAGGCATTGGTTGTGACAAGTGTTATGTGCATTGAGAAAGAATGGGTACTTAAGAGGATGTACCATTTCGAGGGACGTATCGCGCGCCGCGATGGATACTATATTTCGAGGGACGTATCGCGTGCCGCGATGGTTACTATTATCGAGGGTCGTGTCGTGCGCCGCGACAGATGCATGAACAGATATGTCCCCCATGGGTCCCGGACTGAGAGACAGTGGGTGTATATAAGTAGGTCAGACATGCATCATTATACTTGACATTGCATTCCATTGCATTGCACATACTTATCATTAGTGAACTTGATATCGTGTTTTGCTGATCTTCTGATTGCCTTTCTGCGGAACTTGTGATTGATTAATATTGAGCTTGTTATTGCGGATATGTAATTTTGTTAAGTATTCTTGTTGAGGATATGTAATTTGTTGAAGTGTTGTTGTTGAGGATATGTAATTTGTCTAAGTGTTGTTATTGAGCTACGTGCTATGTAAACTGTGAGCTGTTAGGTTGGGTTGATTTTAATGCAGGTTGTTTGTGGAGTTTGGTTGGGGTGGTAGGAGTACCCGTATTTCATCCCCTTAGCTTGTGTTTAGACATTTACTTGCTGAGTACCGTGTGGTTTGGTACTCACCCCTTGCTTCTATAAATTTTTGTAGGTTATGAGCCTGGATTTTTGTTGTACTTGTCATTCTCTTCTTTTCCGAGGCTTCTTGGAGATTTGTCAGGTAGCTGTTTTCATCGCAGCAGACTTTCTTCTCCTTAATTATGATCTTGTTCTATTCTAGAAACAAGTTCATTTGAGACTTGAGTTTTCTTTTGAATCAATTCTAATACTTTAGAGGCTTGTACACGTGACTACCAGGTTTTGGGGTTGTTATTAAGTTACTTATATTTTACTTCCGCACTTTATTGTAATGGTTGGGTTTTAGGCTGACTTGTCTTGGTGGGATAAGACGAGTGTCATCACGCCCATTTTTGGGTCGTGACATTCTCATTTTTCTTCTGGTAAACAATTGTATTTACATATATTAGCCTCTGCTCTTGTCTCTATCATTGGTGTATAATATCTGCTATAATATCCTTTTATTATTATCTTCGCGAGTATATATATTTTCATCTATTTTTTTTATATTAAAGTCCTTTTTATTATGACTTTTTTATTTTGATAATTTATCTTTAGTTGTTTATCCTCTATATTATATGGTTTTACTCGTTCTAGCCATTTTATTCCTAATGTTATATTTTCATTTTCTTGATATATTTTAAATTTTATTATCATTGGTATACCTCCAATTATTATTTTTTGTTCCGTTGTTTCTTCAATATTTATTAATACTTTTTGTAATTCTGAACATGAGTGTTCCGTAGTTATTATTTTATCTTCCATTACTAACACTCTTGCAATATAGTTTTCTTCTTGTCCTATATTTATTAGTATTAAATATTTTCTTTGCTCCATTATTCCTAGTATATAATAATGATGTGGTTTTATTTCTTCTTCTACCAATTTTTGTGAAATTATATTTATTCTTTTGGAACTATTTGAAGTACTCATTTTTTATGATGTTTGTTGTATATTATTATTATTTATTGTAACGACCTGTTTAGTCGTTTTGAGCAACAGAGTCCATTTCTGGAAAAACTGGCTGGAACGACGAGTGTCACGACGGACCGTCGTGGTCACGACGGCCCGTCGAGGGAGTGTCGTTCCAGGACACTTAGAATTCTTCAAATTGGATATTAAAATTGACTCTCTGTAAATTGTGATGGACCTGCAGGACGTTCCGTCACATCCACGACGAACCGTCGTGAGTTTTCCGTTGCAAAACACTTCAACTTTTGAGAATTTGGTACAAGAAACGAGTTTCTGACCGTCATGACGGAGGAACAGGACGGACCGTCACGGCTGTGACGGGCCGTCACAGGCCACTTGAGCTCGAGGGAGCTGCGACGACCACCGTGACGGACCGTCGCAGGCACGACGGCCCGTCACAGGTTGCGCAGTCCCAGGCAAAATAGGATTCCTCTACACGTTTTAGGGGTCGTTTTGGACTATTCTTTCCTTAATTATAAAGATTGAGGGTTAATATTAATAGGTCTAATTACTTGGGGTTAAAAAGGGGTAACCTTAAGTTAATTAGTGGGTTTTATTGTCCTCCTTTACACTTAATTATACTTTTAATTAGGGTAAAAAGAAGGAGGGTTTTGAATAAAACAAACAAAAGAAAAGAACAGAAAGAGAGGAGAAACGAACGAGTAGAGAGAGAGAAACGAAGAGGATAGCAAGGATTTTGAGAAGATAGCTTGTTGATTCAATTCTTCGGTGGAGGTAGGTTATGGTTTATATTACGATATTCGTAGTGAACTCTTGATAGTGAATAATATGTTTGATGATATTGTAAACCTGTCTATATGCTTATTGTATGCTTGTATGAATATGATTATGTGGTTTTGATAAAACAAGCATGATGAAAACCATTGAATCCCAAATCTTGAAAGAAACCTTTAATCTACGATATTAATGATGATGCCTTAGTACGAAAGAAGGCTTGATGAATTAAAGTAATGGGATTGTGATGCCTTAGTATAGAGAAGGCTTGATGAACGGAGAAGAATGAATTTAGTGGATCGGAGTGTCACGTTCCGACACATAGTATTAGTGGATCGGAGTGTCACGTTCCGACACATAGTATTAGTGGGACGGGTGTCACGAACCGACACGTAGATATAGGGGATCGGAGTGTCACGTACCGACACATATAGGGGATCGGAGTGTCACGTACCGACACATATAGGGGATCGGAGTGTCACGTTCCGACACATATAGGGGATCGGAGTGTCACGTTCCGACACTATAGGGGATCGGAGTGTCACGTACCGCACATAGTGGTAGGGGATCGGAGTGTCACGTACCGACACAAGAGGAAGAAAGATAATGAATCTTGAAAGATGTTAATATACTCAACATAATGAACGTAATTCCCAAATGAGTATGGTATTGAGGCTTGAGCCCTCATGGATGAACTTGATGATATTTATTGACGATTATAATACTTGTTGTTGCTACATGTTGAGTTTATAGTTGATTTATAATATTACTTGATATATATTATCTTCTATTTGGAGTTGGCCGATGATATCTACTCAGTACGTGTGGTTGTACTGACCCCCTACCTTTATGTTTTCCTCTTTGTTATTTGTGTTATGCAGCAAACGTTCCGTCAACTTCAACACAACAGTAATTCGGGCCAGATTTCGTCATACCGGATCTCAGGGTGAGCTAACGCTTCTAGCTTGGACTGGATCTTCTTCTATGAGTCTTGATGCCTTGACTTCCGGCATGGACTAGTTTCTTATGTATTTTTAGCTTCTTAGACATTCTTAGATAGTTTAGATTAGTAATTTGATCATAGATGTTCTTGTGATGATGACTCCAGATTTTGGGAATATTAATAATAGTTGAGTTGTTTTATTTATGAGTTTAAGTCTTCCGCATTATTTTCTGTTGATATTATATCGAAATGTTAAGGTTAGATGGGTTGGTTCGCTCACATAGGAGGGTAAAATGTGGGTGCCAGTCGCGTCCCCGAATTGGGTCGTGACAGACTTGGTATCAGAGCATTAGGTTCATTGGTCTCATCACACAAGAACAGGTCTAGTAGAGTCTTAAGGAACGGTAGGGGGACGCCTTTACTTTTCCTTGAGAGGCTATAAGACTTTAGGAAAATTCCATTCTTTCATTCTTTCTTTCGTGCTACTACTTGAGTCCAATTGGTATCTAGGTGATACAAATTGGTATCTGACCATCTTCACTCTATTTCGCAGATGGTTAGAACTAGAGCAACGACCGCACCAGCAGCAACAACGGAAAGACAAGAAACAACTGAGCCAGCCACTGGGGCTGTGGCTCGAGGGAGAACAGCGGCAAGAGGCCGTGGAAGAGGTCGTGGGAGGACGTCCTCTAGAGGGAGAGGACGAACCCCTAGCCCATCTGATACTAGGGCAGTGACTCCTCCACCGACTCAGGAGGTAGTAAGAGAGGGTGAGGAAGGGGAGAATGAACAAGGGCAGAATGAGGAAATGCCACCCCAACCTACCCCAGAGATGATCAACCAAGTACTGGCTTATCTTAGCGGGTTGTGTGATCAGGGTCAAGCACCTCCAGTGGTTTCTGCACCAACACCTCCGGTTTCAGAGATACGACATGCGGCTACTATGGCTCCCCGCATGGATGCATCATTGGGAATAGGCACATTTCCACGTCTGACTACTGGGCCTATTATGACAAACGATCAACACGGACTTTTTAGTAAGTTTTTTGAAATTGAAACCTCCAGTCTTCAAGGGTGCGGATCTGAGGATGCTTATGATTTTCTGGTTGATTGTCATGAGCTACTACACAAGATGGGGATAGTAGAGAGGTTTGGTGTCGAGTTCGTGAGCTATCAGTTCCAAGGTAACGCCAAAATGTGGTGGCGTTCACATGTTGAGTGTCAACCAACAGAGGCACCACCTATGACTTGGGAATCATTCTCTACCCTATTTATGGAGAAATATATCCCAAGGACTTTGAGAGATAGAAAGAGGGATGAGTTCTTGAGTCTGGAGCAAGGTAGAATGACGGTTAATGCATACGAGGCTAAATTTCGCGCACTATCCAGATACGCCACCCAACTCTGTTTCAGTCCACAAGAACGGATCCGCCGTTTTGTGAAGGGGTTGAGGTCAGAATTGCGGATTTCAGCCTTACAGATAGCGGCAACAGCACCATCCTCCAAGAGGTGGTAGACTTTGTGATAGAGGTGGAAGGAGTGAAGCCAGATGACTTCACCACGACATCGACATCAAAGAGATTTCGAAGGGGAGGTGAGTTTAATGGTTCCTACTCTAGAGGACAGAACTCCGGAGGTCACTCAGTTCGACCAATACAGTCTTCACTACAGACTGTAGTTGGGGGTCCACCTCAGAACGGTCAACACTACTCCGAGAGACCTATGCCCGATTCCAGAGAGTGCTATGGATGTGGGGAGATTGGAAATATTAGGAGGAATTGTCCAAAACAGAGTTACAGAGCCCCACTAGCTAGAGGTAGGGGTGGTCATGGTAGAGGCCGTTTTTTTCTGGAGGACGTGGTGGTCGAGGTAATGAGGTCACAAAACGGCAGAGGTGATGGGCAAAACGGAGCCACTACTACACAACATGGTAGGGGCAACGGACAGACAAATAATGGGGCCCATTGTTATGCTTTCCCTGGGAGGTCTGAAGCGGAGGCGTCTGATGCTGTTATCACAGGTAATCTCTTGGTTTGTGATTGCATGGCATCTGTATTATTTGACCCTGGCTCCACGTTCTTCCTCATTTGCTAACGGTCTAAATTTACATTGTGAATTACTTGACATGCCTATTCGTGTTTTGTTTCTACTACCCGGTGGGTGAGTCTGTGATAGTCGAAAAAGTGTATAGGTCTTGTTTGGTGAATTTTGTGGGGAGCAACACTTATGTAGATTTGGTTATTTTAGAAATGGGTGACTTTGATGTAATTCTGGGTATGACTTGGCTTTCTCCAAACTTTGCGATTTTGGATTGTAATGCTAAAACGGTAACGTTAGCCAAGCCTGGGGCAGATCCGTTAGTGTGGGAGGGTGACTACACTCCCAATCCGGTGCGTATCATCTCCTTTATTCGTGCTCAGAAGATGGTTAGTAAGGGTTGTCTAGCTTTCTTGGCACATCTCAAGGATGACACTACCCAAGTACCTTCGATCGAGTCGGTTCAGTGGTCTGTGAGTTTTTGGATGTGTTCCCTGCAGATCTTCCCGGTATGCCACCAGATAGGGATATAGACTTCTGCATTGATTTGGAACCCGGTACCCGCCCCATTTCTATACCCCCGTATAGAATGGCTCCGCCGAATTAAGAGAGTTAAAGGCACAACTTCAAGAGTTGTTGAGCAAAGGCTTCATTAGACCAAGTGCATCTCCTTGGGGTGCTGCGGTGCTATTTGTGAAGAAGAAGGATGGGAGTTTCCTCCGAATGTGCATAGATTACCGACAGTTGAACAAAGTAACTATTAAGAACAAGTACCCCACCCTTCCTCGCATTGATGACTTGTTCGATCAGTTACAAGGTGCTTGTGTCTTCTCAAAGATTGACTTGAGGTCCGGTTATCACCAATTGAAAATACGAGCAACGGATGTTCCAAAGACGACTGCTTTTCGAACTAGGTATGGGCATTATGAATTTGTGGAATGTCATTTGGTCTTACGAATGCCCCTGCTGCCTTCATGAGCTTGATGAACGGGATTTTCAAGCCATACTTGGACCTCTTTGTGATTGTGTTTATTGATGATATACTGATATACTCCAAAAGTAAGAAAGAACATGAGGAGCATTTGAAAATGGTGTTAGAGTTGTGAGAAAGAAAAAGCTTTATGCGAAATTCTCCAAGTGTGAGTTTGGCTAGATTCAGTGTCCTTCTTGGGGCACGTGGTTTCTAAGGATGGAGTGATGGTAGATCCTTCTAAGATTGAAACAGTGAAAATTGGGTAAGACCCACTAATGTGTCAGAAATACGGAGTTTTGTGGGTTAGCTAGCTACTACCGCCGCTTTGTCAAGGGATTCTCTTCTATTGCTTCCCAATTGACGAACTTGACTAAGCAAAACGTCCCATTTGTATGGTCGGACGAGTGAGTGTGAGGAAAGCTTTCAGAAACTCAAGACTTTGTTGACTACCGCGCCTATCCTTACCTTGTGCCGGTAGAGGGTAAGAACTTCATTGTCTATTGTGATGCATCCTATTCGGGTTTGGGTGCAGTGCTAATGCAAGAGAAGAACGTGATCGCTTATGCTTCAAGACATTAAAAGTGCATGAACGTAACTATCCAACTCATGATTTGGAATGGCCGCGGTAGTATTTGCACTAAAGCAATGGAGACACTACTTGTATGGGGTTAAGTGTGAAGTCTACACGGACCATCGTAGCCTACAGTATGTATTCACTCAGAAAGACTTGAACTTGAGACAGAGGAGATGGATGGAACTACTGAAGGACTACGACATCACTATCTTGTATCATCCGGGGAAGGCGAATGTTGTGGCAGATGCTTTGAGTAGAAAGGCCGGAAGCATGGGAAGTCTAGCTCATTTGCAAGCTTCTAGACGCCCATTGGCTAGAGAAGTGCAGATTCTGGCTAATGACCTTATGAGGTTGGAAATTAATGAGAAGGGAGGATTGTTAGCCTGTGTAGAGGCAAAATCCTCTTTCCTTGATCATTAAGGGGAAACAGTTTGATGATGATAAACTAAGGCGAATTCGAGATAAAGTGTTGCAAGGAGAGGCTAAGGAAGCAATAATCGATGGGGAAGGTGTTTTGAGGATTAAGGAAGAGTATGTGTACCCCGCATCGATGATTTGATCACCACTATTCTTACAGAAGCTCATAGTTCCGGATATTCTATGCATCCTGGTGCAACCAAGATGTATCGCGACCTAAAGCAACACTTCTGGTGAGTAGAATGAAGCGAGATATTGTTGAGTTTGTGGCCAAATGTCCAAATTGTCAACAAGTAAGTAATGACACCAGAGGCCCCGGAGGAACACTTCAGAGAATGCCCATTCCTGAATGGAAGTGGGAGAGAATCGCGATGGACTTCGTGGTTGGTCTTCCAAAGACATTGGGTAAGTATGACTCTATTTGGGTGATTGTTGATAGGTTAACTAAGTCTGCTCACTTCATTCCGGTCAAGGTGACCTACAATGCAGAGAAGTTAGCCAAAATCTACATCTCAGAAATCGTTCGGTTGCATGGAGTTCCACTCTCAATCATATCAGATAGAGGTACGCAGTTTACTTCTTAGTTTTGGAGGACATTGCATGCAGAATTAGGTACTAGGTTGGACCTTAGTATGGCATTTCACCCTCAGACTGATGGTCAGTCTGAGCGAACGATTCAATTGTTGGAGGATATGCTTCGTGCATGTGTGATAGAGTTTGGTGGCCAGGGGATAGCTTCTTACCTTTGGCAGAGTTTTCATACAATAATAGCTATCACTCCAGTATTGACATGGCTCCATTTGAAGCATTGTATGGGAGGAGGTGTAGATCTCCCATTGGTTGGTTTGATGCCTTTGAAGTTAGACCTTGGGGGACTGATCTGTTGAGAGATTCTATGGAGAAGGTGAAAGCTATTCAAGAAGCTTTTGGCGGCTCAAAGTAGACAAAAGGAGTATGCAGACCGAAAGGTTAGAGACTTGGAGTTCATGGAAGGTGAACAAGTCTTGTTGAAGGTCTCACCCATGAAAGGGGTGATGCGGTTCGGAAAAAGGGGTAAGTTAAGTCCAAGGTATATTGGACCATTTGAAGTGCTTAAGAGAATAGGGGAGGTGGCTTATGAATTAGCCTTGCCCCCAGGGCTGTCCGGAGTGCATCCGGTGTTTCATGTATCCATGTTGAAGAGATACCACGGAGATGGAAACTACATTATCCGTTGGGATTCAGTTTTATTGATGAGAACTTGACTTATGAAGAGGAACCGGTTGCTATATTAGATAGAGAAGTTCGCAAGCTGAGGTCGAGAGAGATTGCATCCATCAAAGTGCAATGGAAGAATGGACCTGTTGAAGAGGCTACTTGGGAGAAGGAGGCAGATATGCAAGAAAAATACCCCCATCTGTTTACAGATTCAGGTACTCCTTTTCGCCATTGTTTTTCTTCTTTGGATCGTTCGGGGACGAACGATGGGTAAATTGGTATCTATTGTAACGACCTGTTTAGTCGTTTTGAGCAACAGAGTCCATTTCTGGAAAAACTGGCTGGAACGACGGTGTCACGACGGACCGTCGTGGTCACGACGGCCCGTCGAGGGAGTGTCGTTCCAGGACACTTAGAATTCTTCAAATTGGATATTAAAATCGACTCTCTGTAAATTTGGACGGACCTGCAGGACGTTCCGTCACATCCACGACGAACCGTCGTGAGATTCCGTTGCAAAACACTTCAACTTTTTAGAATTTGGTACAAGAAACGAGTTTCTGACCGTCATGACGAGGAGGAACAGGACGGACCGTCACGGCTGTGACGGGCCGTCACAGGCCACTTGAGCTCGAGGGAGCTGCGACGACCACCGTGACGGACCGTCGCAGGCACGACGGCCCGTCACAGGTTGCGCAGTCCCAGGCAAAATAGGATTCCTCTACACGTTTTTAGGGGTCGTTTTGGACTATTCTTTCCTTAATTATAAAGATTGAGGGTTAATATTAATAGGTCTAATTACTTGGGGGTTAAAAAGGGGTAACCTTAAGTTAATTAGTGGGTTTTATTGTCCTCCTTTACACTTAATTATACTTTTAATTAGGGTAAAAAGAAGGAGGGTTTGAATAAAACAAAACAAAAGAAAAGAACAGAAAGAGAGGAGAAACGAACGAGTAGAGAGAGAGAAACGAAGAGGATAGCAAGGATTTTGAGAAGATAGCTTGTTGATTCAATTCTTCGGTGGAGGTAGGTTATGGTTTATATTACGATATTCGTAGTGAACTCTTGATAGTGAATAATATGTGTTGATGATATTGTAAACCTGTCTATATGCTTATGTATGCTTGTATGAATATGATTATGTGATTTTGATAAAACAAGCATGATGAAAACCATTGAATCCCAAATCTTGAAAGAAACTTTAATCTACGATATAATGATGATGCCTAGTACGAAAGAAGGCTTGATGAATTAAAGTAATGGGATTGGTGATGCCTTAGTATAGAGAAGGCTTGATGAACGGATAGAATGAATTTAGTGGATCGGAGTGTCACGTTCCGACACATAGTATTAGTGGATCGGAGTGTCACGTACCGACACATAGTATTAGTGGGACGGGTGTCACGAACCGACACGTAGATATAGGGGATCGGAGTGTCACGTACCGACACATATAGGGGATCGGAGTGTCACGTACCGACACATATAGGGGATCGGAGTGTCACGTTCCGACACATATAGGGGATCGGAGTGCCACGTTCCGACACATATAGGGGGTCGGAGTGTCACGTACCGACACATAGTGGTAGGGGATCGGAGTGTCACGTACCGACACCAGAGGAAGAAAGATAATGAATCTTGAAAGATGTTAATATACTCAACATAATGAACGTAATTCCCAAATGAGTATGGTATTGAGGCTTGAGCCCTCATGGATGAACTTGATGATATTTATTGACGATATAATACTTGTTGTTGCTACAATGTTGAGTTTTATAGTTGATTATAATATTACTTGATATATATTATCTTCTATTTGGAGTTGGCCGATGATATCTACTCAGTACGTGTGGTTGTACTGACCCCCTACCTTTATTTTTCCTCTTTGTTATTTGTGTATGCAGCAAACGTCCGTCAACTTCAACACAACTAATTCGGGCCAGATTTCGTCATACCGGATCTCAGGGTGAGCTAACGCTTGTAGCTTGGACTGGATCTTCTTCTATGAGTCTTGATGCCTTGACTTCCGGCATGGACTAGTTTCTTATGTATTTTTAGCTTCTTAGACATTCTTAGATAGTTTAGAGATAGTAATTTGATCATAGATGTTTCTTGTTTGAGGACTTCCAGATGTTTGGGAATATTAATAATAGTTAGTTGTTTTATTATGAGTTTAAGTCTTTCCGCATTATTTTTCTGTTGATATTATAATCGAAATGTTAAGGTTTAGATGGGTTCTGTCAAGTTTTTGTGAACATAGGAGGGGAAAATGTGGTGCCAGTCGCGTCCCCGAATTGTGGTCGTGACATTTTTCTTTTTGATGTGCTTAGACTTTCTTGTACTATCTCTAAATCTTCTTCTATATCAATTTCATTATAACTATAGTCATTATTATCTATAACCGTAACTATTTTTTCAAAAAGGTTTTCTATTTTTATTTTATTTATTTTATTTTTTACTGTTATTTTATGTTTTGTTGTTAAAACATATTAATTCTTACATCTAGCTGTAAATATTTTTACTTTCATGTGCTAGTTCTATTCCTGACATTTTCCAATATAATACTAATGATTTATCTATATTTCTGTCATTAATTGCTACTGAGTAATTAACACTTATTATAAATTTAATTTTTTGCTATATTATATTACCTTTTTATTGCACTTATTATACTTTTTTCGATAGGTTGTATAATTCTATCATCTGCTACATATATTTCTATAGGCGTATCTATTCCTTCTCTAAAACATGCTTTTTTTAATATTTCAGTTCCTCCTAAATGTACAAATTTAATTGTGTTATTTGCATTTATTTCTTGTATTTCTTTATTAATTATTCTCTTATTTATTATTGGTATTTTAGCTTTTCCTTTGATATACTTACAGTCTATGATATGTTCTCTTTGGCTTACTACATAATATTCTTCTTTTTGTCTTTTAAACCAATTTTTCATTTTTGGTACTTCTAATATTTTTTCTACACTTAGATCTAATTCTTTTCCTTTTATTTGTTCAAATATACTGTTATCAAATATTATTTTTTTCTAAAGATTCTTCATCTTGGCATTCTTCTTTATTTATTATTTGTATATCTTCTTCAGTCATTTTTCATATTATAAAATTCATTATCTGATTCTAATTCTTTGTCATTATCTATTTCATTTTCTGATATTTCATATATATAATCTTCACTTTCTAAATCATAATCCACATTCTATTTGTCTATATTTTTCATTTTTCGTAATTATTTCTGATATTTGTTTCCTCTTTGTTTTTTTAGGTAATTTACAATCTTTAGCTATATGTCCTAATTTTCCACAATTATAGCAAGTACATTCCGTCAATTTTCTTTTTTGTCTAAATGGTCTTTTAGTTTTGTAATTTTTTTTACATAATATCTCTTTCTTGGTTTTTAATATTTATATGATGATATATATTTTTTATAATTTTTATTTCTATTATACTTCTTTTTATAATATCTATCTGTACAACAAAATTGAGGTGCTATTTTATTTTTGCAACATGCTAATTTTTTTACTAATACTTTTTCCATTTTTATATCTTCTTTATGATTTTTCACATAGTTCTGTAAACCATCGTTGTAAGAATTTCATTCTACCTCCTAAAGTATCTGTTAATTCTGCTTCATTCCAACTTTTTATTATTTTTGAACTAAAGAGTTCTGGTAATTTTGTAAAATATAATTTTCTTATTACCTTACTTTCTTCCATGTTATATGTTCCTTTATAATACTATTCTCTAAATGCACATGTATATTCATCTATATAACACATATTACATATTGTCAATTTTGCCATTAAATTTCTATTTATAACTTTTTCTTTATTTTGTTCTTCTACTACTAAATTGATTTCTTATAGCTATTTCGTATTTATTTAATATTTTGATAGATGTTGTAGCTGTTTCTCCATTAATTTTTTTGTTATTCCTTAAAGTCTTTATACTTTCTTCCGTTAAATTTTTTACCATAATTTTATTGTTCCTATAAGTGTTCTTTCTATATAGCTTGGTGTTTCTTTCATTCCTATTTTGTTATCTATTAATTATTTTGATATATCTCCCATCCATAATTGAATTGTTTTATTTATATCTGCTACACAGTCTAAATCTAAAAAGTTATGTTGTTCAGTTGTTGGTTTAGGTGTCCGTTTATTTAATCTTTTATCCCATAAAATTTTTTCCCTATCATATTCTTCATAACTTACATTATAATATGTTGGATTAAGGTATTTTGATTTTTTACTACTGATGTACTAGGTTTTTCATTCATGTCTATATCTCCCGTATTTATTTCTACATTTTTTGAATAATCTATATTGTCTAAAAGTTCTGTATATGTTTCACTTATCTCTGAGTGTTGTTCTTCTAAATCATCGTTGATATCAAGATAATCTAACCAATCTGCCAGAAGTAAGAATTGATGATATCAACGATGATTTAGAAGAACAACACTCAGAGATAAGTGAAACATATACAAAACTTTTAGACAATATAGATAATACAAAAAATGTAGAAATAAATACGGGAGATATAGACATGAATGAAAAACCTAGTACATCAGGAGTAAAAAATCCAAAATACCTAAATCCAACATATTATAACGTAAGTTATGAAAAATATGATAGGGAAAAAATTTTATGGGATAAAAGATTAAATAAATGGACACCTAAACCAACAACTGAACAACACAATTTTTTAGATTTACATTGTGTTGCATATATAAATAAAACAATTCAATTATGGATGGGATATATATCAAAACAATTAATAGATAACAAAATAGGAAGGACAGGAACACCAGGATATATAGAAAGAACACATATAGGAACAGTAACATTATGGTTACAAAATTTAACGAAAGAAAGTATAAAGACTTTAAGAAATAATAAAAAAATTTAATGGAGAAACAACTACAACATCTATGGAAATATTAAATAAATACAAAATAGCAATAAGAAATGAATTTAGGAGTGTGACAACAAAAGTAGAAGAACAAAATAAAGAAAAAGTTATAAATAGATATTTAATGGCAAAATTTCCAATATGTTATATGTGTTATATAGATGAATATACATGTGCATTTAGAGAATATTATTATAAAGGAACATATAACATGGAAGAAAGTAAGGAAATAAGAAAATTATATTTTTACAAAATTACCAGAACTCTTTAGTTCAAAAATAATAAAAAGTTAGAATGAAGCAGAATTAACAGATACTTTAGGAGCTACAATGAAATTCTTACAACGATGGTTTAAAATAAATAATCTAGAATATAAACTACAACATAATTTATAAATGAATAAGGAAAAATATGCAATAGACGAAAAAAATATTTGAAAACTAAGAAGGATTAAAAATAAGGATAATATTTTCTAATCTAGGAAGAAGATATAAGAAAATAGGTGACAATTTAAGTTTTATGTTAGAAAAAGAAACGGTAAATTTAGAAGATAGTTTAACTGCGATGGTGAGGATAGCAAAAGAAAATGAAGAAATAGACAGAAAATGAAAATTGAAAAATAAAACATCAAGCGAAAAAAGAAGTACAACAAATAGAATAAGTAAAAAAAGTTAAGTTAAGGTAAGAATTCTTTATATTCCCTTTAGCTAATGATGATGGAGAATGTGGACCATATTTCTCCAAATGATAATTTTGTGCCCTCCTAATTTGATGCACGCAATTCCATTTTTTAGCTAAAAAAGTTTGAGGTATAGTCTTTAAGTTGGAGACCTGGCATCAATTTATCATCCTCATCTTCTTTTACTTGTTTGCACATTCTTCGTGCAAGACGATTCAAACCAAAGTTAGGATTTTCTACATTTAAATCGTTGTCATAAGTACTTGAACATGAGTAGGGTTTCAATGTTTACCAGATTCCTCTACTATATAAGTCTATTGGTTAGGGGAACATAATTTCCTTAGATTTTCATGATAATGGTGTATTAGAGTTTGATATCTAAAGAGTAAATAATCCCTGATAATTGTGCATATTGGGAGTTCATTGAGAGAATCAATAAAATCGATTCATATTGTCCTTAATTTTTTGGAGGAGCAACAAAACTCTTTAGGATTACTTCATCTTTGGTGATCAATAAATATCTTATTGTATCCGCAATAGATGGAATTTTTTATTTTTTATATTCCTATACTATGTGAATGTAAGTACTTGTGAAAGGGGATGAAGGTATTTTCTATATTAGGAACTCACGAAAATGATGGAAATTTCATATTTTAATTGTTTTGAAAAAAGTACATGATTGAAACATCTTAAGCATATTTGATATGTTTATAACTTACTAAATTACCCAGAAAATCCTTTTTTTAAAGATCATTTTTGGTCATATTGACCATTTAATTAATTATCAAAAAATGAAAATAAAGTTTTGGCCCAAGCCCAACCTAATCTGATTAGGGTTAAGGCCACATTCTTAGACATGTCAATAAAAGCTAACTTCAACTTCCTATTAAGATCACCTTCATTTCATCTTAGTATGTTGCCACCTTGCTTACGTCTGAATGTTACACTAGTCCTTATTCTTTTATGGGCTGTACAAGCTCCCTATTCCAACGTCTTCATCACTCTTCTTCTCATACAAGATGTGTCAGTCAATCAAGGTAGCGTAACTCCTATCTTTTCACTTCCTTTATTCATCACTTTTCTAACTCTTTGTTGCTTATACATGTGAAAGAATTTGTTGTTAAAAAATTTATTCTAAAATTCAAAAATTATCTTGTGAGATTAAAAAATAGCTAAAAAGGGAAATTCATTTGTGGAGAGAATCAAAGGAAACTATTGAGTTTCTTACATAGAAGATGTTAATTACTTTATCCAAAATTACAAATGTATCATCACATATATATATATACATATTTGAGTAAAATCTACATTTTTTGGCTACCCCGTGACGTGAAAAATTTTATTATTATTTTCTATCTCCTAGTATTCTTTCTGTTAGAAGTTTCTAATACGAAGGTTGTTGAATGTACTCCAAGTGGTATGAATTTTTGCTACCCCATGACGTGAAAAATCTTATTATTATTTTGTATCTCCTAGTATTCTTTCTGTTAGAAGTTTCTAATAAGAAGGTTATTGAATGTACTTCAAGTGGTATGAAACACATAAAATCTTCGTTAGATGATATTAAGCACATATTGCAGCAAAATGACTAAGTTGAAGTGTTTATTCCCATCTTATGGTCTTTCTATTGTGATGACGAGTACTTCCCTGGTGGAGTGCCAAATCTAAATAGAATCTGAAGTAGGAACCAAGACGCCGTGAATCTAATTCATAATGGATCACAAGAGGGTTCAATCCTATACGACTAATGTTCACAAAAATTGCAAAACTTCCTGTAAAAGCATCAATAAAATTAAGGGGAGAACTACAATAGAGTCTATTAAATTCATATTTTATATTTTTTCCATAATATCATATACGGAAATAACATAAAAATATGCATTCATATATAACTATGATGGTCCACCATATGAGAATTACATCTCTTAGGTATAGTTCAATAATTTAACAGTCGGAAGAAAAGGAAGAGATAGCTAGAACAAACTTTTTTAACTTAAATAAGAGTGTATGAACATTAGTAAAATCTTTTCCTATTTTGGTTATGTGCAACACCAACACATAATCTATAAGACAATACCATTCTCGTACCCCTTTTTGTTAAAAATGACATCGTGTGTTTAACCAACTATTTTTTTGAACCTCCTTATCTCTTTCCTCTAGAATCCAATGTATATTATTTGTATTCTCTACCTTGAAGTGTTAGTTTATTCAATGACGTCATAACAACGGAATGGTGAATAGATTTAGTGAGCAAAATGGATTCAATTTCGTTACTTCTGATAATGATGGCAATTAGCTCTCAGATAATCAATACAGTATAGATGTGAAGGTTTTTCATAGTCTAGATGATGTTGAAGCTGTTAAACTCAATATGAAATCTAGGTATGATGGTCGTACTATGTCTTTTAATGTTATCGGTCTAGATTTTGCTTATGTCTAAGGAGGACAACATTATGGTGGACGTGGTGGGGGTGATTTATATGGTGGTGGTTGTGGATATTGATCTTGAGGTGGGATATATGGTGGTTTTGAAGGTGGTTAGGGCAGTAGCAAGCACTATGCAGGTGATGGTTGATATGACGATCGTGGTGGAGGTATGGTGGAGTTTGCGGTGGTACAGGAGGAAGTGGGTATTACAAGTGTGAGTATGCTGGTCATTTCAAGGAAATGTAGTCAAGGTTATGGATATGGCAGCGTTAGTGGTTAAATATGGTTGAATCACGGAAAAGGTGGACGTTGTTGTTGTTGTTACAAGTTAGGGGAAAAAGGTTGGTAACATTGACATCCTCTTTATAAATATCATAACCATCACCTCCGCCTCCATTCTCATGCAACCATATCTCCGACCACTTGTACCGCTGCAATATTCACAACCTTGACTACATTCCCTTGTGAAATGACAATCTTACCAACACTTGTAACACTCACTTCCTCCTCTACCACAACATTTGTACCATCGCCAGGTCAGCATACCTCCAACCACCACCGCCATATAACCTGTAACCTCCATACCGCCTGTTTCAACCCTAACACCTTCACCACCACAATATTTCCCACCAAAAAATGTATAAAACAACCAGCACCATAGAAATCACTTCCACCACCTCTGCGATCACATGATCCTCTTTTGATAAGAGCAACACCTGGCCGGCAACATTTGTAGCCTTCGTATGACCATCAATTCCAGATTTCACATCGTGTTCAACCGCTTCCCCGACAGTTAAACTGCGAAATTCTTTACATCTTATACTAGATTGATAAACAAGAAAACTCATCACAACCATTATTTGGAGAAACAAAATTGAATCCGGTTTGGTCATTAAACCACTTCACTGTTCCTTTTTTCATACGCATCTCGTTGTACCAACTTACAAAAGAGTTAATTATACGAAAATTCACTTTTACATTAAATCATATACACGACCATGATCAAAAAGCTCATGTTTAATGAAAAAAATAAAGAGCTCTAACACATACACTTCATTTTTATTTCCAATTCAAACTAATAATCGTAAACAATATAAATATAAGGGAAAAATAATGAAACGTGTTCATAAAATTGATTAAATAGAATAGAATCTATAAAAATGAATAAATTCAAATGCATATGGATGCTTTTTCTTTATTTATATCAACATCATGACAATTTTCTGATAGAAGTTTCAAATAGAAATCTCACCATATAACCAAATAAAATTAGTATTGGAGTCATAATTGATAGATCAATAATTTAATTGAGTAGGAAAAGTTTTTGTTGGATTCAAATTATTAAGTAAAGCTCAATATATTTTTAATCCAATATGTTTTATCTGTTTTAAAAAATAATTTTTCTTTTAAGGGTATAAAAATCAATCAAAATTTTAAAACTATATTTTCCGATAAACATTTATCATTTTGAAATACATGAGTTTATAATAAACTGATTTCTATGCATAGAGTTTGCACCAGATATTCTTAAACAAGATTTTAAATATAACAAATGTTTTAACTTTTAAATACTCTCTAATATGTTATTTTATGTTGCTCTATTGATTTGTCACAACACCAAATGAATTCTTGAATTGATTATTGAGAAAACCAATTGAAATACCAATGTTATTAAAATTGTCCGATATTTTTTAATTTATCAAAATTGGCTCATATTATAAATTATAGAGAAGAATTACATTATCCTTTAAGCAATTACTTAACCATAGTTTCTACAAAAAACCTGGAGCCATCGCAGATCTTCCTTTTTGTCAACCCTTTCTCAGCTTGCCTCAACAAAAGTCCTACCATGACCTAACTTCTTGAATTTTGATGAAACCTACTATATAAGCTAGTATGTAATACAACCCGTATCGAGAAGGTAATATAGTGAGTGCAAGGGTAGAACTAAATTTAAATGATACTAATAAAACAAAGAGACAGAAGCGTAGTAAATAAATAAAAACTATATACAATAGAAACCCTCCCAAAACCTTGAAGTCACGAGTACAAAGCTATCTAATGTTAAAAAATACAATTCCCAAAAGTGTACGTCAACTGTCAAACTCCAAGTCTACTCCTAGACATAACATGGGACCTAGGATCATGAGTGACCGATGAATCTGGCATATCATGAAAATACTAAAAAATAGTTAAGTAAAACAAGTACTGTGCGGAAACTACATTGAAGGATACCTGAAAATGGGGAACACCTAAATTCACTAAATATAAGTGAAATAAACTAGGGTTAGTGATAACTAAAATAACTCATGTTGAATCTACTATTATGTGTGAAATGCCTCTAAATGAGTTGAGTGGATGAGACATGCTCCCAGCTAAGTCAATTAAAAATCAAACAAAAAATAATGACTTAAATGTAAACATGTCTATTATCCTCGAAATATGATGACTCACCTTTGAAGTTTCCGAATGTGCACGAAAAATTGCTATATGTGTGATCTGTATGCTGAGTACCTAAACCTATATCTTAAAAAGATGTAGCTCATAGTATGAGAAAGAACTTCAAATATAATCAGCATGCGGGATATATATAGATACTATGCTTTTTTTAATATATATACACAGAACTAAGTATCACTGAGCAATTACATTGTCTGAGCAAGTATATAAATACCGAAACATAACAAAAAAGTTAAGCTGAATGAAGTGACCAAGTACTAATCATGAAGATAACATGATAAAAGTATATTGATATAAATGCTAAAAACCTGGTTGAATGCACGAAGAGTTCGTCTTTGGAAGATACTATTAACCGAGATATAAACCACGAGATCTTAAAAAATGACCCCTTTTGACAACCGATAGTTTAATTGAGGCCCCTGAGTACCGTAGTTAATGACCTTCGTCAACTTTTATGTTAGGGTTGTTTTTTCGTTTCCTTATTCGTTGAGGCACTTAAGCTACATCCTTTGACGTCTATGCTACATCGTTTTACTAACAGAAAAAGAAAGAGGACCCAATTTCTTTCAAGAACAAGCAACAATGTTGTTAATATTTTAGCCCCAAAATCAAAAGGATTTCTATATAGATTTCTTAACTAGGTATGTGGATTTCACTAGTGAGTTTCTTTCATCCATTAGGTCCCTAGAGTTAAACCAGATGCTTGATTCTACATAGATTGTATAAACCTAGGGTTTGAATAAATCTTTGGATGTTTTCTGTGATTTCAGCTGCAATAGAATCCATAGTGCAAGAAAAATGTTTTCTTAGACACGTTGCATCAATATTGTTTTCTCCAGACTTACAGCAGGAGGCCAAAATCAATAGTGTTTGCTAAATTTTTTGCTACATTTTTGTTTTGATATAATAAAATAAATAAATTGAAAATTCATTCTTTAAAATGTGAGTAAAATTTCCAAATTCACTTGGGAAAAAATGAATAATTTCATAACAAAACACTAATATCGTAAAAGGAATGTTATTTTTAAGAAAGTGAATACAATTTATATACCATGACTTTTATGAGAAAATGACAACGAACAAGATACACATGTTTATTTTTACAACACTTGCATTATCCGATCTTGATTCATTCAATTCATATTCAATCAGATTAAGATTTTTACCAATCTAACAACTATTCATTAATGCAAGATATGCCTAATTTAAGAAAAAAATTGGATGAAAATTCACTAAATAATTTAGTTACTCTAAAAAAACACTCAAAACTTTTCTTTAAAAAATAGAGAAAGTTGAAGAAGATATGGTGTTGTCATGTGTAGTGCGGCGTCATGGGTTAGAAGATGACTGCCAAATTCTCAAATTTAATTTCCGCTTTACGTCAATTTATTCTTCTAGTTTCATATGTAGAATTTCATGTTAAGTATCAAAGTTAAAAAGTCATTTTAAATGTCGATATCAAAAAAATTTTACTAATGAAGAAGATGATGACATATAAACTTACAAAAACATAAAGATTATTGAACATAACAAGTCAAACTAAGGATACTCCATCTTTTTTATAAATCTGTCTTTTTTTTCCTTTTAATTATTCATTACATATGATGTTGACAGAATTATGAGTTTACACTAAATATCAAAACTGCATTGTAAAAATATTTTGGGATTTTTTTTTTAAAAATTATACTATTAACTATATATTTTTTAATAACAGATTTCTTAACTAATTTATGTTTTTTCTCATAAAAGCACTAATTTATTGTTAAATTTGATAATTGGCCCCAAATAATTATTCATTAATTTTGGCAATTTTCCAAATTCATGTTATAGATCATTTTTTTACACTTAAAAAGACCTAAAACGGAAAAAATGAATTTTGATAAATGATGAAAAAAACATTATGTTATTGTTGGTGACTTTCCAAATTAAAAATTCTTCTCTTAAAAAAAATTGGATTTAGAGAAAGAGAAAATGGAGGAGTGGATTACAAGGCAGGGTAAAACCCTTACCAATAAATTTAAAATTTAGATAGTCAACCATCATAGCAACTATGAATCTCAAACTAGCAATTTTTTGTATGTTACAATCTTTATTCCACAATTAATCTGTAAGATTATTTATAATTTCTCTTCGAATGCATATTTTATGCTTCATTTCTATCATGTGTTTATAATTTTCATTAATATCTATATGAGAGAGAAATTATATGTCCATATTATTTTGTTATAAATTGGTAGCAAAAGGTTATATAATTATTGATATTTTTATTATGTTATGTTTATGTAGGATTTTTTTTTTTTGAATTTTTTCAAATAAGAAGCTAAAGAAAGAATAAAGTTATATGATGAAAAAAAGATATGATAAAATCCTAATGATCAAATGGTGAAGATTAATCAAGATTTCATAACAATTCTTGATGTGTTGAGATTCGACAATCATTATTGTCTTTTCAAACCTCAGCTTCTCAAAAAGGTCTATATATGTGTGTGTGTTTGTGTGTGTGTGTGTATATATATATATATATATATTATATATATATATATATATATATATATATATATATATATATAAATATTGTGGTTTCGTATACTTATATTTGAACTTTAATTATAAATTAAAACATAGACAATTAAAAAGAATACTTTGTTTCTTCTAATTCAAGTGACGTTCTTTCCTCTTTAATCTATTATTAAAAAAAATATTTTGTTAATTGAGCATGATGGAGTTTGAACCTCATATATTTTATCTTTCAAAGACATTTTCACATTGACTCTACATGGAACACTAAATTTTAAAACTTGTTGCATTAAATATGTTGTCATATATTTGTGACTATAAAACTTCTCACTATTGATTAACTAAAAAATTTATGACTTGATTATTTTTAAATATAGACAGATATCATTTATTTTTTTGATAGATTGATACCAATATGATATTACATAAAATCAGAAAGAACGGAGTATTTGAAATGTAATACAAATAGTTCATTTTTTTCTTGTTAAACTTATTAATGTGAGGTCAACTTTACAGTATAAGGATAATAAAACATGGATTTCATATGCTTTATATGTTCTAATATTTATATTCTTTTGAAGAAGATTTATATTATACTAAACAAATTAAGCAGTATATGGAATTATACATTATTAAAAAAAAATTAGAACAAGATAGGTTTCCGCACTTGAAACATGTCAATTTCTTTAAAGATATGTAATTGATTTTTCGCAACGTCATTATTTCTTACCCGAATTAAACTCTTCAATATTTGTATTGCCTGAACTTAAATACATTATGTTCAGTAACCCAAATTTTGTCGTGAAACATTATTTGATTAGCAGCAATTGGAGAACATGACATATTATGCACATAACGAAGCATAAGAAATTGAGTCGTTTGTGAAGAGAAGTACGAGAAATAAGGCATGCGAATTCAAGAACAATCCGGATAATTATTACAAAGGGAAACACCGAAGAATGTCAAAGAAAACATAAGAATATTTTTGAAGTAATGAGTGAAGCTTACGAGAAGGCGGTCAAATTTATAGATATTTTTTAGGTGTATTAAATTTCTTTTGTATTGTAGTTCGGGTGATTTCATACTTTATTGTAAATGTAGATTGGAGACTATTATTAATTACTTAACCTCATCATGTGCCTTTTTTTCTCAAGATTTTGTGCTTTGAAGGAAAAAAAATGTCTCATAATTGGATTAACATAATTTAGTTTATGATGTGAACAATTGTTTGGTATGTAATTTTGCATCAACCTCATTAGTTTTTTTTCGGAAAAAATATTGATAAACTTTTTAGTATATTGGTGAATTTTAATATTATTTTACTTTTAAAATGTCTCCTATCCTATCATCCTTTTACTTAGTGACGGAACATGGTCAGTCATGACTATAACTTTTTATTTAGTGAAGGAACGTGGTTAGTCATGACTAAAACTTCTCACTGAAACTCCATTATATTGCACATAATTTTATCTTTTCATGTTTAATAATGGGATAAAGCACAAGTATCCCTAGAATATGACCAAAATCTCAGAGACAAACCTAAACTTAACTAGGACCCTATTACCCCCTCCCGAACATATTTTTTCATATTTTTGTGCACTTGTTGTGATGGCGTGGCAAGTTCAACCATCCAAGTAGTTCTGTTTGTACATTGGCCTGCCACGTGTGTAAATATATATTATATATATATATATATATATATATATATATAGATATATATATATCTATATATATATATATATATATATATATATATATAATTAAAATTTCTAAAAACAATATTACTAAAAAGTATTCTTATTTTTCATATCTTGTGTTTAAATTAAGTTAATAATTTTTTTTACCTTATGTCGAAACTTCTAATCTTTTACCTTCATTCATTGTTTTTCCATTGATTTTATTTTCCTTGTCTTTCATTTTAAATTTATTTCAAATCTACTGCCTAGTGTCTTGTATTCAATAACTTAATTTTAAACTGATATCAAAATAAATGAAGAAAACCAAATAAAATATCAAACAATAAAAATTTTAAACTGAAGGACACTTTTAATATTTTTTTTTAAAAAAATAATCTTTTTAAAAATTTGAAAGTGGAAAGATAACAAATTACTTTTTAAAAAGTTTAAGTGAGAAAGAAATTAAAAAATATTTAATAAAGAAATAAAAAAAAATAATTGAGTATATATATATATATATATATATATATATACTACCTTAAAAACATGAATTAGATAACTTGAATATTAAATTACTAAAATACCCCCAAATTAAAACACTATATGTAGTATATATGTTATATATTTAATATTATATTTATTTATGCTATATTATATTGAAAGCATACACACTTTCACACTACTGCGCAGTAACTCTTCCGAAAGGTTCTGATTTTTTATAATGTTGTGACTTTTTCGATGAGTTATGACATATTCGAAAAGTTGTGATTTTTTTGAAGGGTTGTGATTTCTCAAAAAAAAAAAAAAAAACGCGATAAGAACCTTTTCATAATATCTTTAATGACTTTCAATAGAAGGGGTTTCTCACACTTTTTAACTACAATTTTGTAAATTTTCTATTCTTCTTCTAAAAATTAGGAAAACTGTGAGAGTTGTTCAATCATGCAATTATATTATATTTTTATTTTCTATTCTTCTGTAATGACCTGCGAGGTTATTTTTGGAAATTTCAATTATTCATATAAGTTGAATTCATTTATTTATGGTGATGGTAAATAATGAAATTCTTAGATAGTTAGTGGGCTAAAGTGATCATTTATTTAAGATCCTATACTATTAGAGTCATGTTTTAAAAGAAAAAGTTAGTGGTTTTGGTCAATTTAATAAACAATTAATTTAGAAAAGAAGGAGAGATAGATATCTTACCTGAGCGATGCACACGAGTGGAAAAGAGATAGCGATCTGCAGGTAACAATCACTCGTACTTTGTTATAATTTGTTTTGCTTAATTGATTATGGGTAAAGGCAGTATTTTATGAATTTCAGGAATGGGTTTGAAAGCTCAATTAATGTTCCGTCTTATGCAAAGGTGGGTTAATTGTAGTTGGGGTGAATTGATGCCAGGTGAATCAAGATCGTTAGTTTGCAATTGGAGACAATGTTATATGTAAAATGATTAAATTAATTAGGTGTTATTGAAATGGAAATTACGTTATGGTTGTAAAGTTACCTTTGACTATTCTAGGAATTTAGGCAAGCATTGAAAATAAAAATTGGATAGGTAATGATTGCCAATGTTTGGACATCATGAACCAATCATTAATGGGTAGAAAAGAAAGGTAATGATTGCCAATGATTTGCCATCATGAGCCAAGCATTGGTGGGGAGAAAAGAAGAAAACAGAACACACGTTAATGTGCATTCATTAGGCGTAATTTTCAGAATATAAATTATTATATTATGGTTCAACTTTTGATATATTGATATGTAATTTAAATATTGGATGAATAAGATTTTGTGAGTACCATTTAAATTATGACGTTGGAGAAAATTGGGATACAATCCTACAATTCAAACTTGGGAACTATGATAGTGAAAATTTTAATTGACATCAAGAATTACAAACTTGATTATAAATTTGGGTGAATTTTTTGTTCTAGGTTAAACACAAAAAAATGTGGGAATTGTTAGTTTGAAAACCTTATTGTGAATTTATATATTGGGATAGATTGCATCGATTCGGAAGCTCAACGGAAAGGGAAGACTCAAGACCAGGAGTTACTATTCAGCTGGCTAAGGCAAGTGGATTTCTAAACCCTTGTTAAGAATATAATATCCGTGTATTTCCTTGTGTGTTGTTGAGAATGATTTGAAGACTTGTTGCTTATTTGTTGTTGTTGTATTCCTTGTTGTAAATTATGTTTTGTTATCAAATTGGTTATCTCATCATTTTTTTTATATTTGAGCATGTCTTTTGAATTCTATTCGAGACATGGTTGTGATAAAAGTTAATTGATAAGAGGATTTACCATTTCAAGTGTCGTATCGCGCGCCGTGATGGATATTCTATTTCGAGGCAAATATAGCACGCCGCGATGGTTACTATTATCCAGGGTCATGTCGTGTGCCGCGACAGATGCATAGATAGATATGTCCCCCATGGGTCCCAGACTGAGAGACTTCGGGTGTGTATCGTTAGGGAAGACATGCATCACTATACTTGACAGTGCATCTCATGGCATTACACATTTTTATTATTGATGAATCTGAACACGTGTTTTACTGATCTTATGAGTGTTTCTCTTTGAAACTTGTACTGTTGAATATTGAGTTGTTATTGAGAATATGTAAACTGATATAGTGTGGTTATTGAGTTGTGTGTTTGGTAAATTGTTAACTGTTAGGCTGTAGAGTGGAAGTTCAGATAGGGTGTAAGGAGTACCCGTATTTTGTTCACTTAACTTGTGTTTAGAAGTTTGCTTGATGGTACCGTATGGTTTGGTACTCACCCATTCCTTCTACAAATTTGTAGGTTATGAGAGTGGATCTTCGTGATACCTTCCATTCTCTTCGTTTTCGAGGCATCTTGTGGAGGATTGTGAAATAGCTGCTTGTCATCTCAGCGAACTTTTCTACTCCAATTTATGACATTGATTTTACTTGAAAGACAACTTCATTATAGAATCGTATTTTACTTCAATCTAGTATTTACATTAGAGGCTTGTGCACGTGAAAACAAGGTTTTGGGGATTGAATTAAGTTGAATTGGTTTCGTATTAGTAAGTTTTATCAGACTTTGGTTTTATTTATGCATTTTATCAAAATTATTGGGTTAGGATAACTTATCTTTGTGGGATAAGACGAGTGTCATCACACTAATTTTTGGGTCGTGACAAAATGATATTAGAGCCCTAGTTCATAGGTCTCACGTGTATACAAGCCGAGTCTACGTAGAGTCTCAAAGATCAGTATGGAGACGTCTGTACTTATCTCTGAGAGGCTATAAGGAGTATTAGGAAACTTCTTTTTATTCATACTTTCTAATCATGAATGGTTGCCTTCTTTAGTACTGAGTTCTTGTATACTCTTTTGATAGATGATGAGGACTAGACCTAATGTTACTGGTGGTATAGGGGAGGCAGTTGTTGAGGCCCCAACTAGGGGTAGGGGTAGAGCTCGAGCTAGAGGTCCTGCTCGTGCTACAACACTAGCAAGGGGTCGTGGCTGTGGAGCAGCAACAGTGAGAGGTTATGTTAGAGAGGTCTCTCTAAAGCCCCAGATTAATGACAGAGAGGTTCAGGTTCCTCCATAGCCTGTAGTCACACCATTGCTTCCAGATAAACTATTGAGGGTGTTAAGTGTCACGACCCAAAACCAAGCCGCGACTGGCACCCACACTTACCCTCCTATGTGAGCGAACCAACCAATCTAAACCCTAACATTTCAATATAATATTAACAGAAAGTAATGCGGAAGACTTAAACTCATTAATAAAAACCAATTCAATAACTTCTAAAATTCAACATCTATTATTCCCCAAAATCTGGAAGTCATCATCACAAGAACATCTATCCTCAAATTACTAAACTAAGAGTATCTAAGAAAGCAAAACAAGTAAAAAGCTAGTCCATGCCGGAAGTTCAAGGCATCAAGACTTGAAGAAGAAGATCCAGTCCAAGCTAGAAGCATTAGCTCACCCTGAAGATCCGGTGTGACGAAGACTGGCTAGAATTACTGTTGAGTTGAAGACGACGACACGTTTGCTGCACTCTACAAATAACAAAGAAGAAAACATAAAAGTAGGGGTCAGTACAAAACACGGGTACTGAGTAGATATCATCGGCCAACTCAAAATAGAAAACAGTATATATATCAGTTAATATCATAAATCAACTATAATACTCAACATGTAGCAACAACAGGTACTATAATCATCAATAAGTACTACCAAGTTCATCCATGAGTACTCAAGCCTCAATACCATACTCATTTGGGAATTAGGTTCATTAGATTGAGTATGTTTACATCTTTCAAGATTCATTATCTTTCTTCCTCTTGTGTCGGTACATGACACTCCGCTCCATATACTATCCTGGTGCCGGAACGTGGCACTCCGATCCTCATCTCTATCCTGGTACCGGTACCGGAACGTGGCACCCGATCTATATACTATCCTGGTGTCGGAACGTGAAACTCCGATCCTCATTCTATCCTGTACCGGAACGTGGCACCCGATCCATATACTATCCTGGTGTCGGAACGTGACACCCCGATCCTCATTCTATCCTGGTACCGAAACGTGGCACCCGATCCATATACTATCCTGGTGTCGGAACGTGACACTCCGATCCTCATTCTATCCTGGTACCGGAACGTGGCACCCGATCCTCTATTTCTATCCTGGTACTGGAATGTGGCACCCGATCCCCTAATCTCACCACTTTCGTTCATCAAGCCTTCTTTTATACCAAGGCATCATCATTAACAAAGTAGATTAGGGTTTCTTTTCAAGATTTGGGATTCAATAGCTTCATCATGCTTATTTATTCACAATTACATAATCATATTCATGCAAGCATACAATTAAGCAAATAGAAGGGTTTACAATACTACTAACACATATCATTCACTATTAAGAGTTTACTACGAATAGTGTGAAAACCATAACCTACCTCCACTGAAGATTAGTGTTCAAGCAAGCAAATTCCCCAAAGCTTTGTGTTTTCCCCTTCTCGATCGATCCTCTCTCTCTCTTTGTTCTTTCTAGTTTTCTTATTCAAACCCTCTTTCTTTTACCCTAATTAGCATATAATTAAGTATAAAAGATGACAATAATACCCCACTAATTAACTCAAGGTTACCTCTTTTAACCCCCAAGTAATTAGACCTATTAACATTAACCCACTAACTGTATAATTAAAGAAGGAATAGTCCAAAACGTCCCTTAAAACATTTACAGAAATCCGACCCAGACTGGGATAACGCAACCTGTGACGGCCCGTCGTTCCTGCGACGGTCTGTCCTGCAGGTCGTCGCAATGTTCAGAGACTCAATTTCCACCAAAGAGTCTGTGACGGTCCGTCATGACTTTGACGGTCCATACTTCCATGTCGTCACGAAGTTCAGAGAGTCGATTTCAGTTCCCAATTTCAGAATTTCTAAGTGTTTTGAAACGACACCCTGCGACGGTCTGTCGTTCCCATGACGGTCCATCGTGGGGTCCGTCGTCTCAGCCAGTTTTCCAGAAATAAAATCTGCTGCTCAAAACGACTAAACAGGTCGTTACAATAGATACCAATTTACCCATCGTTTGTCCTCGGACGATCACAGGAAGAAAACAAGGGCGAGAAGGGGTACCTGAATCTTTACAGATGTGGTATCTTATCTTTCTTGCATATCGGCCTCCTTCTCCAAGTGGCTTCTTC
The DNA here is from genome assembly GCA_027705065.1 of Solanum peruvianum. Classification (NCBI taxonomy): domain Eukaryota; kingdom Viridiplantae; phylum Streptophyta; class Magnoliopsida; order Solanales; family Solanaceae; genus Solanum; species Solanum peruvianum. The sequence goes on from JAKWJD010001755.1 coordinate 28,340,633, forward strand.
AACCGGCCGATTCTTCCATTGCACCTTGATGGATGCAATCTCCCTTGACCTCAACTTGCGAACTTCTCTATCTAAAATAGAAACAGGCTCTTCCTCATAAGTCAAATTCTCATCAAGTAGAACTGAATCCCATCGAATGATGTAGTTTCCATCTCCATGATATCTTTTCAACATAGACACATGAAATACCGGATGCACTCCGGACAGCCCTGGAGGCAAGGCTAGCTCATAAGCCACCTCCCCTACTCGCTTAAGCACTTCAAATGGACCAATATACCTCGGGCTAAGCTTACCTCGCTTACCAAACCGCATCACCCCTTTCATGGGCGAAACCTTAAACAAGACTTGTTCACCCTCCATAAACTCCAAATCTCTAACCTTTCGATCTGCATATTCTTTTTGCCTACTTTGCGCCGCTAAAAGCTTTTCTTGAATAGATTTCACTTTATCTAAAGACTCCCTCAAAAGGTCAGTACCCCAAGGTCTAACCTCAAATGCATCAAACCACCCAATGGGAGACCTAAATCTCCTCCCATACAATGCTTCGAATGGAGCCATATCAATGCTTGAGTGATAGCTATTGTTGTACGAAAATTTTGCTAAAGGTAAGAAGTTATCCCAATGACCCCCAAATTTTATCGCACATGCTCGAAGCATATCCTCCAACACTTGAATCGTTCGCTCAGACTGACCATCAGTCTGAGGGTGAAACGCAGTACTAAGGTCCAACCTAGTACCTAATTCCGCATTCAATGTTCTCCAAAACTTAGAAGTAAACTGCGTACCTCTATCTGATATGATGGAAAGTGGAACTCCATGCAATCGAACAATCTCTGAGATGTAAAGTTTGGCTAACTTTTCTGCATTGTAAGTCACCTTGACCGGAATGAAATGTGCAGACTTAGTTAACCTATCAAGAATCACCCAAATGGAGTCATACTTACCCAATGTCTTTGGAAGACCAACCACGAAGTCCATTGCAATTCTCTCCCACTTCCATTCATGAATGGGCATTCTCTGAAGTGTTCCTCCGGGCCTCTGGTGTTCATACTTTACTTGCTGACAGTTTGGACATTTGGCAATAAAATCAACAATGTCGCGCTTCATTCTACTCCACCAAAAGTGTTGCTTTAGGTCACGGTACATCTTGGTTGCACCCGGATGTATAGAATACCTTGAACTATGAGCTTCTGTCAGAATAGTGGTGATCAAATCATCGATGCGGGGTATACATACCCTTCTCTTAATCCTCAAAACACCTTCCTCATCGATTGTTGCTTCTTTAGCCTCTCCTTGCAACACTTTATCTCGAATCCGGATCAATTTCTCCTCATTAAACTGCTTTCCCTTAATCTTGTCAAGGAAGGAAGATCTTTACTCCACGCAAGCCAAAAATCCTCCCTTCTCATTTACTTCTAATCTCATAAGGTCATTAGCCAGGATCTGAACTTCTCTAGCCAATGGGCGTCTAGAAACTTGCAAATGAGCTAGACTTCCCATGCTTCCTGCCTTTCTACTTAGGGCGTCTGCCACAACATTAGCCTTTCCTGGATGATACAGAATAGTGATATCGTAGTCCTTCAGTAGTTCCATCCATCTCCTCTGTCTCAAATTCAAATCCTTCTGAGTAAAGACATACTGTAGGCTACGATGATCCGTATAGACTTCACACTTAACCCCATACAAATAATGTCTCCATTGCTTTAGTGCAAATACTACCGCGGCCAACTCCAAATCATGGGTCGAATAGTTACGTTCATGCACCTTTAATTGCCTCGAAGCATAAGCAATCACATTCTTCTCTTGCATTAGCACTGCACCCAAACCCGAACAGGATGCATCACAATAAACGATGAAGTTTTTACCCTCTACTGGCAAGGTAAGAATTGGTGCAGTAGTCAACAAGGTCTTGTGTTTCTGAAAGCTTACCTTACACTCATCCGACCATACAAATGGAACATTCTGCTTAGTCAAGTTCGTTAATCGGGAAGCAATAGAAGAGAATCCCTTGACAAATCGGCGGTAGTAGCTAGCTAAACCAACAACGCTCCTTATTTCTGACATGTTAGTAGGTCTTACCCAATTTTTCACTGTCTCAATCTTAGATGGATCCACCATCACCCCATCATTAGAAACCACGTGTCCCAAAAAGGACACTGAATCTAGCCAAAACTCACACTTGGAGAATTTGGCATAAAGCTTCTTTTTCCTCAATAACTCTAACACCATTCTCAAATGCTCCTCATGTTCCTTCTTACTTTTAGAGTATATCAATATATCATCAATAAATACGATCACAAAGAGATCCAGATATGGCTTAAAAATCCCGTTCATCAAGCTCATGAACGGAGCAGGGGCATTTGTAAGACCAAAAGACATTACCAGAAATTCGTAGTGCCCATACCTAGTTCGAAAAGCAGTCTTTGGCACATCCGTTGCCCGTATTTTCAATTGATTATAACCGGATCTCAAGTCAATTTTTGAGAAGACACAAGCACCCTGTAACTGATCGAACAAGTCATCAATGCGAGGAAGAGGATACTTGTTCTTAATAGTTACCTTGTTCAGTTGTCTATAGTCTATGCACATCCGAAAACTCCCATCCTTCTTCTTCACAAACAAAACCGGAGCACCCCAAGGAGATGCACTTGGTCTAATGAAACCTTTGCTCAACAACTCTTGAAGTTGTGCCTTTAACTCTCTTAACTCCGCGGGAGCCATTCTATAAGAGGGTATGGAAATGGGGCGAGTACCTGGCTCCAGATCAATGCAAAAGTCAATATCCCTATCCGGTGGCATACCAGGAAGGTCTGCAGGGAACACATCCGGAAACTCACGGACTATCGAAACCGACTCAATTGAAGGTACTTGGGTAGTACCATCCCTGAGGTGTGCCAAGAATGCTAAACACCCTTTACTAACCATTCTCTTAGCTCGAACAAAGGAGATGATACGAACTGGAGTGGAAGTGTAGTCACCCTCCCACACTAACGGATCTGTCCCAGGCTTGGCCAGCGTTACAGTTTTAGCATTACAATCTAAGATTGCGAAATTCGGAGAAATCCAAGTCATACCCAGAATTACATCGAAATCAACAATCTCTAAAATAACCAAGTCTACATGAGTATTGCTCCCCACGAAAGTCACCAGACAAGACCTATATACCTTTTCAACTATCACAGACTCACCCACCGGAGTAGAAACACGAATAGGCATGTCAAGCAATTCACAATGTAAATTAAGACCAGTAGCAAATGAGGAAGATACATATGAAAATGTGGAGCCAGGATCAAATAATACAGAAGCCATGCAATCACAAACCAAAAGATTACCTGTGATAACAGCATCAGATGTCTCCGCCTCCGATCTCCTAGGGAAGGCATAACAATGGGCCCTTTCGTTTGTTTGCCCGTTGCCCCTACCATGTTGTGATGTAGTGGCTCAAGTTTTCCCATCACCCCGGCCATTTTGGTGACTACCATTACCTCGACCACTGCGTCCTCCAGAATGACGGCCTCTTCCATAACCACCTCTACCTCTAACCATTAGAGGTCTGTAACTATGTTTTGGACAATACCTCTTAATGTGTCCAGTCTCCCCACATCCATAACATTCTCTGGATTCAAGCATCGGCCTCTTAGAGAAGTGTTGACCGGTCTGAGGTGGACCCCCAACTACAGTTTATAGTGAAGACTGAATTGGTCAGACTGAGTAACCTCCGGAACCCTGTCCTCTAGAATAAGAACCATTAAACTCACCTCCCTTTCGAAACCTCTTTGATGTTGACGCCATGGTGAAGTCATCTGGCTTTACTCCTTCCACCTCTATTACGAAGTCTACCACTTCCTGAAAGGATTTCGCTGTAGCCGCTACCTGTAAGGCTGAAATCCGCAACTCTGACCTCAACCCCTTCACAAAACGGCGAATCTGCTCTTGTGGACTGAAACAAAGTTAGGTGGCATATCTGGATAGTGCGCGAAACCTAGCCTCATAAGCAGTAACCGACATCCTACCTTGCTCTAGGCTCAAGAACTCATCTCTTTTCCTATCCCTCAAAGTTTGGGGGATATACTTCTCCATAAACAAGCTAGAGAATGAGGCCCAAGTCATAGGTGTTGCCTTTGTCGGTTGACACTCAACATGTGATCGCCACCACATTTTGGCGTTCCCTTGAAACTGATAAGTCACAAACTCAACACCAAACCGTTCTACTATACCCATCTTGTGTAGTAGCTCATGACAATCAACCAGAAAATCGTAGGCATCCTCAGATTCAGAACCCTTGAAGGCCGGAGGTTTCAATTTTAAGAACTTACTGAAAAGTTCATGCTGATCATTTGTCATTATGGGACCCGTAGTCAGACGAGGAAACGTGCCTATCTCCAATGAGGCATCCATGCGGGGAGCCCCAGCAGCGGCATGTCGCACCTCTGAAACCGGAGGTGTTTGTGCAGAAAACACTGGAGGTGCCTGACCCTGATCAGATAACCCACTAAGATAAGCAAGAACCTGATTGATCATCTCTGGGGTAGATTGGGGTGGTAATTCCTCATTTTGCACTTGTTCGTTCTCCCCTTCCTCACCCTCTCTTACTACTTCCTCAGTCGGTGGAGGAGTCACCGCCCTAGCATCAGATGGGCTAGGTACCCTTCCTATCCCTCTAGAGGACGTCCTCCCACGACCTCCACCACGGCCTCTTGCCGCTTCTCTTCCTCGAGCCCCAGCCCCAGTGGCTGGCTCAGACGTTTCTTGTCTTGCCGGTGTTGGTGTTGGTGCATTCGTTTCTCTAGTTCTAATCATCTGCGAAAAGAGTGAAGATGGTCAGATACCAATTTGTATCACCTAGATACCAATTGGATCCAAGTAATAGCACGAAAGAAAGAAAGAAAGAATGGAATTTTCCTAAAGTCTTATAGCCTCTCAAAGAAAAGTAAAGGCGTCCCCCTACCGTTCCTTAAGACTCTACTAGACTCGTTCTTGTGTGATGAGACCAACGAACCTAATGCTATGATACCAAGTTTGTCACGACCCAAAACCGAGCCGCGACTGGCACCCACACTTACCCTCCTATGTGAGCGAACCAACAAATCTAAACCCTAATATTTTAATATAATATTAAAAGAAAGTAATGCGGAAGACTTAAACTCATTAATAAAAACCAATTCAATAACTTCTAAAATTCAACATCTATTATTCCCCAAAATCTGGAAGTCATCATCACAAGAACATCTATCCTCAAATTACTAAACTAAGAGTATTAAGAAAGCAAAACAAGTAAAAGCTAGTCCATGCCGGAAGTTCAAGGCATCAAGACTTGAAGAAGAAGATCCAGTCCAAGCTAGAAGCATTAGCTCACCCTGAAGATCCGGTGTGACGAAGACTGGCTAGAATTACTGTTGAGTTGAAGACGACGGCACGTTTGCTGCACTCTACAAATAACAAAGAAGAAAACATAAAAGTAGGGGTCAGTACAAAACACGGGTACTGAGTAGATATCATCGGCCAACTCAAATAGAAAACAGTATATATATCAGTAATATCATAAATCAACTAGAATACTCACATGTAGCAACAACAGGTACTATAATCATCAATAAGTACTACCAAGTTCATCCATGAGTACTCAAGCCTCAATACCATACTCATTTGGGAATTAGGTCCATTAGATTGAGTATGTTTACATCTTTCAAGATTCATTATCTTTCTTCCTCTTGTGTCGGTACATGACACTCCGCTCCATATACTATCCTGGTGCCGGAACGTGGCACTCCGATCCTCATCTACTATCCTGGTACCGGAACGTGGCACCCGATCTATATACTATCCTGGTGTCGGAACGTGAAACTTCGATCCTCATTCTATCCTGGTACCGGAACGTGGCACCCGATCCATATACTATCCTGGTGTCGGAACGTGACACTCCGATCCTCATTCTATCCTGGTATCGGAACGTGGCACCCGATCCATATACTATCCTGGTGTCGGAACGTGACACTCCGATCCTCATTCTATCCTGGTAACGGAACGTGGCACCCGATCCTCTATTTCTATCCTGGTACTGGAACGTGGCACCCGATCCCCTAATCTCACCACTTTCGTTCATCAAGCCTTCTTTTATACCAAGGCATCATCATAAACAAAGTAGATTAGGGTTTCTTTTCATGATTTGGGATTCAATAGCTTCATCATGCTTATTTATTCACAATTACATAATCATATTCATGCAAGCATACAATTAAGCAAATAGAAGGGTTTACAATACTAGTAACACATATCATTCACTATTAAGAGTTTACTACGAATAGTGTGAAAACCATAACCTACCTCCACCTAAGATTAGTGATCAAGCAAGCAAATTCCCCAAAGCTTTGTGTTTTCCCCTTCTCGATCGATTCTCTCTCTCTCTTTGTTCTTTCTAGTTTTCTTATTCAAACCCTCTTTCTTTTACCCTAATTAGCATATAATTAAGTATAAAAGATGACAATAATACCCCACTAATTAACTCAAGGTTACCTCTTTTAACCCCCAAGTAATTAGACCTATTAACATTAACCCACTAACTCTATAATTAAAGAAGGAATAGTCCAAAACGTCCCTTAAAACATTTAAAGAAATCCGACCCAGACTGGGATTACGCAACCTGTGATGGCCCGTTGTGCCTGCGACGGTCCGTCCTGCAGGTCGTCGCAATGTTCAGAGACTCAATTTCCACCAAAGAGTCTGTGACGGTCCGTCACGCCTGTGACGGTCCGTCCTGCCATGTCGTCACGAAGTTCAGAGAGTCGATTTCAGTACCCAATTTCAGAATTTCTAAGTGTTTTGAAACGAGACCCTGCGACGGTCCATCGTGCCCATGACAGTCCGTCGTGGGGTCCGTCGTCTCAGCCAGTTTTCCAGAAATAAAATCTTCTGCTCAAAACGACTAAACAGGTCGTTACATTAAGTGTACTAGAGGGCTTTTCTTAGGGTGGTGGTGCAACCACCACACCACGTGACTCTTATACTAGAGAGGGAGCTCAGACCAAGAGCAGCAGCAAACTGCAGTTGTTCAGGATGCGATGGGAAAGCTACCAGTGGATCCCGCGATTCATAATGATGTTGCACCAGAAGTTGGGGGTCAAGTTGCACTGGTGGTTGTTCTGACAGAGGATGAGCATCGTAGATATGAGATATTTCAAAAGATGGACAAACCTTAGTTTCAGGGTTGGAAGAGCGAGGATGCTCAAGAGTTACTGACTGCATGCCAAGAGTTGCTAGATGTGGTTGGATTAGCTGAGTCAAATGGGGTTCGATATGCTAAACTCCATCTTCGTGGGCCAGCGAGAGAGTGGTGGAGGACTTATTTGGGGGTTTTGCCAATTGGATCTCCTCTAGTGACTTGGGAGCAGTTTTCAAGTGCATTACATGATCGTTTTATCCCTTGTAGCATGATTGAGGAGAGTCGCTTGAGGTTTTAGAATTTGAGACAGGATTGTTTATCGATTACAGAGTATGAGGCGTGTTTTTGCTAGTTGTCTAGGCATGCGTTGGCCATTATTCCATATGAGACTGAGAGGATTTTCAGATTTTTTAGGGAATTGACTTTCTCTATCAGGTCAGCTGTTTTTTGGGCATCTAGAAAGGGGGATTCTTTCAAGTCCATTGTGAGCGCCACTAAATAAGCGGAATTGATGGAGAGAGAGGAGTTTCGGGACCCTAATAGGGCCCGTACATCAGGCCAGTTTCATGCTGACTCATCTGGAGGTAGGGGATCACAAAGAGGGAGTGGTTCCTTTCAAAAGCAGGGACTTTGAGAGTGTTCAGACATCTAGGGGTTCTTATAGCCCGGGCCAGGGCTCGTACGGTTCCCAGCAGTGACCTACATGACGAGGCAATTATAGTGGGTTTTCAGGGTCCACATAATAATTCCCAAGTCAGAGATTTTGCTTTACTGGTGGAGATCCTTATCACCTGTTGCGACATTGTACTTCTCAAAGGGGTCGTGGTAGGTCTCAAACTAATTATTAATTTTAAAGTAGACCACTAGCACCACATAGTAGTGGTCATGGCAGAGTTCAGTTAGTGAGAGGCGATAGATTTTCTGGTAGTGGTGTTGCAGCTCAGCATTGTGGGAGTAGAGGTACCACCTAGGTTGGAGGTGCTGGAGGGAAACACAGTTATGCTTTCATAGGGAGACCCGATGTAGAGACCTATAATGCTATTACAGGTATCATTCCAGTATGTCGTCGAGCTGCTTTTGTATTGTCTGATCCAGGGTCTACATTCTCTTATGTATCTACCAATATTGATGCTGAATTTGATATGATATGTGATAGCATGACTTTACCTATTCGTGTTTCTACAGCCGTGAGTGAGCCATTAGTGGTTGATAGAGTGTATCGATACTGTCTTGTTTCTTTGGCTGGGTATGACACTTGGGTAGACTTAATCATTCTTGGGATTGTAGACTTTGATATTATTTTGGGTATCCTTATCATGTTGTCCTTGATTGTAATACTAAGACTGTGACTTTAGCGATGCCTGGTGTTCCGAAGGTTGAGTGGAAGGGTGTTAGTGGTTCTTATCCTAGCAAGGTCATCTCTTTTATCCGTGCTCAGAGATTGGTGGAGAGAGGGTGTTTGTCTTACTTAGTTTTTATTCAGGTTACTAGTGTTGAACCACCTCCCATGGACTCTGTTCCCATTGTTCAGTAGTCTCCCGATGGATTTCCTTCTGATCTTCCAAGTGTTCTCCCCGATATGGATATTGATTTTGCTATTGATTTGGATTCGGGAACTAAGCCAATTTCTATCCCTCCATATCGTATGGTTCCAGCAGAGTTGAAAGAGTTGAACGATAAATTGCAGGATTTATTGAGTATGAGTTTTAATTGCCTTATTGTATCACCTTGGGGTGACCCTGTATTATTTGTAAAGAAGAAGGATGGGACTATGAGATGAGTATTGATTACAAATAGTTTAACAAGGTAACTGTGAAGAATAACTACCCTCTTCCGCATATTGATAACTTATTAGATCAGCTACAAGGAGCATCATTTTTCTCTAAGATTTATTTGAGGTCTTGGTATCATCTGTTGAACATTAGGGCCGCAAATATCCTTAAGACACTTTTTCAAACCCGATATAGGCATTATGAGTTCCTAGTGATGTCCTTCAGATTGACTAATGCCCCTACAACATTCGTGGAGTTGATGTATGGGGTGCTTCGACCATACCTTGATTCTTTTGTGATTGTTTTCATTGATGACATCTTGGTTTACTCCAGCACTGACGAGGACCTTGTCAGACACTTGAGAATTGTAGTTCAGAGGTTGAGAAGGAGATGTTGTATGCGAAGTTCTCAAAGTGTGAGTTCTGGCTTACTTTTGTGGCATTCTTGGGACACGTGGTGTCCAAGGAGGGTATTAGAGTAGATGCAGCCAAGATTGAAGAAGTTAGAGGCTGGAGGCGACCCACTTCACCTACCGAGATAAGAGTTTCATGGGATTGGCAGGCTATTATCGATAATTTGTTCAGAGTTTCACTACTATTGCAGCTCCATTAACTAGATTGACTTGACATGATGTGGGTTTACAGTGGTCTGATGCGTGTGAGGAGAGCTTTAAAAAGCTCAAGACTTTATTGACTTCGGCTGCTGTGTTGACTCTATTTGGGGAGGGTGTAGATTTTACTGTGTATTGTGATGCTTCAGGAGTTGGGTAGGTTGCTGTTGATGCAGAAAGGATAGGTGATTGCTTATACTGCTAGGCAGTTGAAGTCCCATGAGAAGAACTACCCTACTCATGATTTGGAGTAGGCAGCTGTGGTATTTTTACTTAAGTTATGGCGTGATTATTTGTATGGGGTGCATTGTGAGATCTTCACTAATTATCGGAGTCTTCAATATATATTCATTCAGAGGGATTTGAACATAAGGCATCAGAGATTGCTTGAGTTGCTGAAGGACTCTGATGTGACCATTTTGTATTATCTAGAGAAGGTAAATGTTATGGCCGATGCTTTGAGTATGAATACTCCTAGCATGGGGAGTCTTGCATCTCTTAGTATTGAGGAGAGAACATTGTCTAGAGATGTTCAGGTATTACCTAAAATTCTTTTCCAATTGTAGATTTTATAGGAGAGTCACGGGATGATTGCTTTTATTGAGGCTCGATCTTATTTAGTCGAGCAGATCTGTGCACAACAGTTTGATGATGAAAAATTATGTCTCATTCAAGACAGAGTAGTGAGAGGGGAATCTAAGGAAATTTTCCTTGATTTTGATGGTGTCTTGAGGATCGGAGGAAGGATTTGTGTGCCTAAGATGGGCGATTTGATTAGATTGGTTCTTGAGAAAGACCATTGTTCTCGATATTCCATCCATTCGGGAGTGGAGAAGATGTATCATTATCTAAGTAAACATTACTGGTGGTGTGGGATGAAGAGGGATATTTCAAACTTTGTTTCGAGAATTTTGACTTGCCAGCAGGTCAAAAGTGAGCACCAACGGCCAAGGGGTATATCTCCGAGGATACCTATTCCTACTTGGAAGTGGGAGAGGATTACTATGTACTTTGTTGTGGTTTTGCCTACCAATGTTGGTTGTTATGACTACAGTTGGGTTGTTGTTGATAGGATCACCAAGTCTGCCCACTTCATTCTGATTTGGTTGAAGTATACGGAAAAAAGTTAGCTGAGCTATATATTAGTCGTATTGTGCGACTACACAGAGATATTGTTTCTATCATATCAGATTAAGGTTCACTATTTACTTCTCACTTCAGGAAGGCATTTCAACATGGTTTTGGTACTCATTTAGATATGAGTACAACATTTCACCCTCAGACAGATGGTCAGTCTAAGCGGACGATTCAGGCGTTGAAAGATATGCTTCGAGCATGTGTGATCGATTTCGGTGCTAGATTGGATTGGTATTTACCCTTAGAAGAGTTTTCCTACAATAACAGTTATCACTCTAGTATCCAGATGGACCCATTTGAGGCGTTCTATGGTAGACGATGCAGGTCTCTGATAGGTTGGTTTGATTCGACGGAGATGGACTCTTTGGATACAGACCTGCTTAGAGATTCTATACAGAAAGTTTGTTTGATTCATTATAGACTGTTGACACCCCAGAGTCGACAGAAGAGTTATGTAGACCGGAGAGTTATATTCTTAGTCTTTATGGAGGGTGATCATGTTTGTCTTTGAGTATCACCTATGAAAGGTGTGGTGAGGTTCGGAAAAAAAAAGGCAAGCTTACCCCTGGATTCATTGGACCTTTTAAGATTTTGAGTCTAGTGGGAGAGGTGGCTTATAATTGTTTGTTGCCACCTATTTTGTAGGCTATTAATCCTGTTTTCCATGTCTCTATGCTTCGAAAGTATATTCCGGATGAATCTCATGTGCTTTCAATTGATTCTGCGGAGCTCAGTCCAAACTTGACATTTAATGAGGAGCCTATCACTATTGTAGATAGGCAAGTTCAGAAGATTAGGACAAAGGAGATAGCTTCAGAAGGTGCAGTGGAAGCATCGATTATTAGGAGAGGAAACTATGGAGAAAGATTCTTACGTACGTGCCAAATACCCTCAGTTTTTTGAAGCTTTAGGTACTTTCTGTTACTTTATGTTCGAAGACGAACATGATTTTTAGTGGTGTATAATGTAATGACCCGTGAGGTTGTTTTTCGAAATTTGAATTATTCGTATAACTTGAGTTAAATTATTTATGGTTAAAAAGAGGGGTTTTCTCAAAATTTTTAACTATATTTTTTTTTAAAAAAAATATTCATTATTCTTGTTCTTGTTCTTCTTCTTCTTAAAATATCCTATTAAGTACATCTTCTATATGTTTTTGATGAAAAAATATGCACGTACTATTACTACACATTTTAACTATAAATGATGGTGTTTCCTCACATTTTTAAACTACATTTTAAAAAAGTTTTTAGTTTTTCTTTTCTTAATATCTCAGGATTGATGTATAGACGTGGACAATCTCAAAGGTTAGTGAAATTAGAATATTCCCTAACATGAATATTAAATTAATATAATAGTCAAACTAAATCATCAAATTTATTACATATTCTATATTTTAAAATAATATTTATATTATATTAAAAGTAAGAACACCAACAATAAAATAATAATATAGTACCAAGCTAAACAGAAGCGAGGAGAAAGTATATTGAAGAGGTGTAATTACGATTTATTAAGAGTGATAAGTTTTTTATTTTAATAATGTTTACTTTATATTTAAAAATAGTGTTCTACCGTGTTTGACATTCACATGGAATGCACATGCATCAAAACTAGTAATCAATAAATATGTGTACTAACTAATTATAAAATTGCTAATCAGTAAATGACATTTATCCAATTTGTGCACTCATCACTTGTCTTCAAGTGTGTGTGAACACTCTCTATGGCATGTTTATGTATGTAGTATATTTATTCCATTTCAAATTTGTTTGTGGGAGGAGGGAGGGGGGGGGGAGTAAACGGACTTAGTTAAATTTAGGTGTGTCTTTGATATTTTGGTGATAGTCCACAGGGTACTTGCGCCTTATCCGTGTTATAATTTATGTTAACTCTAGGCCATTTATCTACCCAATATATTAGCTCCATAATCTTTCTACTGCAAGGAAGAATTTTTCCATTATAAATAGTGATGGTCTTACTATATAATTAGAAAAACATTGAGAATAATTGCTTGTTGCTTAGTAACTAAACGTGATCAGCCATGGCCATAACTTCTCATTGGAACTACATTATTTTATATATTTTATTTTTTATGATTCATGTAACCTCTAGGTCATTTATCTACAAAATTTTGTACCACATACTCTTCCTACTCGTTGCAAGGTAAATTTGCCCCCTATAAATAGTGATGGTCTTACTTTTTAGCATTACTTTGGAAGTAATTGCCTTATGTTTAATTATAGAATATGGTCATTCATATTGGCCATAACTTCTCATTGAAACTCCATTATGTAACGATCAGGTTCCGTCGTTATAGAACAGTCAATGGGGAATTTTTTGGCCGGAAACTTATTCGAGTATTTGGAATTTTTTCAACCTAGTCTAGAGTTTGACGAAATTGGAGTAATTAAGTTTTAGGGAGATCTAGTACCAATAGGGTGATTTATTTATAATTTTGATTAAATGAGGGGGTAGATAACTCATTAATGGATATGTACGACTTTATACAATTGATCTTGGGCAAGTAGATCTCCGGAAATTGATCTTAGCACAAAAGAGGCTTTCTGAGTGCCGTCAGTTAAAGGTGTGTTTTAAAACGGAGGCCTTGGAATTATTTGAATAGCTCACTGTTTCGTGCAAGACTCTTTGGTGTAGGATTTTGCCGCTATGGAGGGGCCTCTTTGGAGGGCCATACGCCACTTAAAGTCGTACATAAATTCCCTATACAACTTTATTCGACACTTTTTGATTCTTAGAGTTATGGAACGAACCCCATGCGAGTTTCGATAGTTTTTACAATTCTTTAGGCTAAAGGAAAGTTTTTTACTCCCCGAATCAATTTTTTGATCCGTTGAACGTAATAGAATCGGTAAATTATCAATGGGGGATGGTTTTGAATACGAAACCATGGTGGAAAAAACTTAGTTTGGATACTTGGGATCATCAGTATGATCTAGATTTTTTGATTCTCGTATTATATTTATTGTTTGCAAACAAAGAACAAGCAGAACGAATCCATAAAGGGAAGGATTTAGGGTTTCAATCTTATTTTGAGATTGGTAATGATTGAGATTTTATGGTATGTTGGTTTGTGCTTGATTATGATGCATGTATGTATGCGAAAGTTGCATTATTGATCACACTTTCTGTAAGTTAATATGAAGGAATACCTATATTCCATGAATAACTTCTTGAATATATCATATTGATAATATACTTGTGCTTGTAATTGCAATATGTGGAAAGGAACAGGTTCCACATTTTGGCATAACTAATTGAGATTGATTGTCACGTTCCTGCTTAAAGATGGGATTGATTGTCACATTTCGACATAACTATTGGATTGGGTGAGACGTTCTGGTATACTAATAGTTTGAGTTTGGGTTCATGAGAGGACAAACTACTTGACATTATTTTACTATCTTGAGAATTGTGAAATTGTACGTTGTTCATAGATATTTATAATATTGTGCATGTTCGATACTTTGCATGTTTATGATGTTTTATTTATTTGCTTATGTTACACTTAGTGAGATAGCTGTGTGGTCCTATCAGTACAATATGGTTGTGTACTAATACTGAACTTGCTCTTATATTTGTTCAGTACACGGCATATTCGGCTATTGAAAGACCTTGTCGTGAAGATTAGTGATGTCGTTGGAATTCAAGGGTAAGCCAATTCTTCTACGCTTCCATGAGTTCTCCATTCATCTATGTCCACACTTTCGACTTAGACTCCTCTAGTTAGTTAATATTGCATTAATTTGGATTTTTATCCCTTCTCTTTTAGACTTTGATTCCTCATTTACTTATTTAGGTACATTGACTATCAAGTTCTTGAGATTGTTCGTTCGCATTAGTTCGGTTAGTTGTTTGTTAAAACCTTGTAGTTTATGGGGACTACATATTTATTGTCATTAAGCCTACTTCCGTATCTTTAAATGCCTTACTTTTCATAAAAGTTTTAAATTTGGGTTGTAGTAATGGTTCACCCACTGCAGGATTAGTAGGAGTGCCATTCACGACGCTGTAGGTCGTAACACATTTTCTCACTGAATATTCCATCTTTTTTTGTCTTCTAACTCATGTGACCTAGAATTCATTTATCTATGAAATTTACTACCCCATATTCTTCTTATTCATTGCGAGGAAGAATGTATCCCATATAAATAGTGATGGTCTTAGTTTGTCATTACAATGTTGGAGTGATTGCAACTTATTTAGTGATTTAACGTGGTCAACCATATTTGCCATAACTTCATATTCAAATTTTTTATTGTACTCATCATCGAAACTCATGTAACCTCTAGGTTATTTTTCTTTCCATGTTACTACTCCATAATCATCCTATTCATGGAACGAAAGAATATCCCCACTATATATAATGATAATCTTTTGTTTTTCGATGTATAAGAAAATATACAGCGCATAAAAATAAGTAAATAAAAGTACTTATTAGGTGAAGGAAGATGTTCTTTGTATAAAGCTTTGGATTCAATTCATGTCTCATAACTTTTGGCTTGTACTTGGAGATTGAGATTTATTTTCCGGATAAGACATGTTAAGAAACTATTGCTAGACTGCTGAAAAAACTTTTTGTCGTGGGATTAAATCTCCTTTAAAAGAAAAAGATATCTATTCATATCTCAACCTGAAAATTTATTTTCAATTGTTATTTTGTAATTTCACTAATAAAAACCACTTGACTCTTCCATATAAATAAATATCATCTTGTAATTTTTTTTTGACAGAAACAATAATCTCTAATAAGTTGAAGGATATCTATGCATAAACCTAAATTTGTTTTCTCTATTCCTGTTTTATTGACATAATTTTTTGCTTACAACCTTGTAATGAACTTCTCTTTTGAATCGTAGGTCTATTAGAAATTATATTCTTATGACACATTGATATGGGTAAAATATGTGTACAACTTAATTATTACTTTCGTCAAACTCACTTGATTGATTACACGAAATGTTCTTTATTAGAAAATTTGACTTCAAAAGAGGTCTGAATAAACTATCTTATGGATTGTCGATCAATTAGAAAAAAGACTCTTTATCCCGAAAAACAGGGATAAGATATGTGTACGTCTTACCTTCCATATTCAAGTTTAAGATGAATATCTTTTTCAGTAATAAAACTTTATAATGGGCAAGACTTTATTTACATCAAGTTATGGTGATGTTAAAAAAATTGATCACAAATCTTGAAAAATTTGCTTACATAAAGTCACGGTGATCGTAAAAAATTTGTTCTCAGACCTGGATGAGTAAACATAATATAATCAACATTAACGAGAATATAATATAATTTATTCTGAAGGAAGTGGAACTGATACACTTCCTACTAGTAAAGTTGAGCTCTGTCTATTTATATTTTGTAATTTTATCAAAGATAAACTAATGTGTGTGTAGAAATTTTCCAGCCTATTTCAATGAAATGTTTTTTTTATAATCGTGATTAGCTTCATTGTATGGGTTGAAATCTCTCATTTCGAGAGGGTTAAACACGGCGATGTTTGGCATTTTAGCTGATAGATGGAATATTGATTTCTTTTATTCCTACACAATCCGAATGTAAGTAGTTGTGAAGGGGGATGAAGGTATTTTCTATGTAATGAACTCACGAAAATCATGGAAATTTCATATTTTAACTATTTTGAAAATATAACATGATTGACATTTCTTTATCATATTTGATATTTCTTTAACTTCATAAATTACCCCGAAAACCCTTCTTTTAAAGATCAATTTTTTGGTCATATAGTTCATTTTATAAATTATTAAAAAATAAAAATAAATGTTTTGCCCAACCCTTACCTAATCTGATTGTGATTTATTTAGTGATTGAACGTGGTATGCCATATTTTACATAACATCACATTGAACTTTTGAATTACACTCATTATCGAAACTCATGTAACCTCTAGGTTATTTGTCTATCAAAGTTACTACTCCATAATCATCCTATTCATGGCAAGAAAGAATATCCCCACTACATATAATGATGATCTTATGTTTTTTGATGTATAAGAAAATATACAACGCATAAAAATGAGTAAATAAAAGTACTTATTAGTTGATGGAAGATGTTCTTTTTATGAAGCTTTGTATTCAATTCTTGTCTCATAATATTTTATTTGTACTTGGAGATTGAGGTTTGTTTTCCGGAGAAGATATGTTAAGAAACTATTGCTAGACTACTGAAAAAACTTATTATCGCGGGATTAAATCTCCTTTAAAAGAGAAAGATATCTATTCATATCTCAACCTGGAAATTTATTTTTCATGGTTATTTTGTAATTTCACCAATAAAAACCACTTGACTTTTCTTTTTCATGTTTGATATTTCTTTAACTTCGTAAATTACCCCGAAAATCCTTCTTTAAAGATCAATTTTTTGGTCATATAGGTCATTTCATTATATTTATAATAAATAAAAATAACGTTTTGGCCCAAGCCCAATCTAATCTGATTAGGGTAAAGCCCACATTCATTAATCCTATCTATAAAATCTAACTATAACATCCTTTTGAGCTCATCTTTATTTCTTCTTACTATGTTGCCTCTGTGCTCACGTCTAAATGTTACACTACTCCTTATTATCTTGATGGCGGTACAAGCTCTCTCTCACAAGCATGCACACACACACGCACGCATGCACACACGCATGCGCGCACACATGCGCGTGTGCACGCACACACACACATTATTGAAGTGACATCTACTTTTTTGGGGCTACCCCATGCCGTGAAAAATGTAATTTTTATCTTCTTTCTCCTAGACTTCTTTCTGTTAGAATTGTTCTAATAATAAGGTTTTTGAATGTACTTCAAGTGCGACGAAAAGGAAAAAAACTTCGCGCGCACACACACATACATTATTGAAGTGAAATCTACTTTTTTGGAGCTACCTAGTGGCGTGAAAAATCGAATTTTTACTTCAAGTGGTTTGAAACACATAAAATCATTGGTAGATGATGTTAAGCACGTATTGTAGCAAAATGACTAAGTTGAAGTTTCTTTTCCCCTTTTATGGTCTTTCTGTTTTGATGACGAGTACTTCCCCGTGGAGTGCCAAATCTAAACAGAATCTCAAGTAGGCTTCAAGCCATCGTGAATCGAATTCACAATGGATCACAAGAGGGTTCAATCTTATACGACAAATGTTCACAAAAAATTGCAAAACCTCCTTTAAGAGCAGTAAAAATAGGGGGAAAATATGATAGTGACTTTTACATTCATATTTTAAATTGTTTCCATAATATCATAAATGGTAATATTCTAAAAATATGCATCCAATTATAACTACAATAGTCCACCATACGAGATTTACATCTCTTAGGTATAGTTCAATAATTTAACATTTAGAAAAAAAGAACATAGCGATTTTACATAAATAGGATTGTAAAACATAAATCATAAGGGAGTACCAATTTCGTACAATTTTTATGAAAAAAGACATTGTGTGCTTAGCAAAATGACGTTTTGAAGGGTTCGTATCATTGATATGAAGATGAGATCAAGAGGAAGTTGAAGTATTATCTACATCCCTCATCCAATTTATAATAATTTTATTCTCTACCATGAAGTGTTAGTTTATTAATGCAACTCATAACAACGTAACAGTGAATTGATTTGATGAGCAAATTGGATTCAGTTTCGTTACTTCTGATAATGATGACACTGTGCTATTTGATAATAAATATAATATAGATGTGAAGGTTTTCATAGTTTAGATAATGTTGAAGTTGTTGAACTCAATGTGGAATCAGGGTATGATGGTTTTCATAAAAGTTTTTTATTTGGGTCATAGTAATGGTTCTCCCATCGCAGGGTTGATAAGGGTACCAATCACGACGCTGTGGGTTGTAACATATTTTTTCACTCACTATTCTATCTTTTTATGTCTTCTAACTCCTGTAACCTAGATGTCATTTATCTACCAAATTTACTACCCCGTATTCTTCTTATTCATTGCAAGGACGAATGTCTCCCATATAAATAGTGATGGTCTTACTTTGTTATATGTAACACAATGTTGGAGTAATTGTGATTTATTTAGTGATTGAACGTGGTCAGCCATATTTGCCATAACTTCACATTGAACTTTTGAACTATACTCATTATCGAAACTCATGTAACCTCTACGTTATGTGTCTATCCAAGTTACTACTCCATAATCATCCTATTGATGGCAAGAAAGAATATTCCCACTACATATAATGATGATCTTATGTTTTTCGATGTATAAGAAAATATACTACGCATAAAGACGAGTAAATAAAAGTACTTATTAGTTGAAGGAAGACGTTCTTTTTATGAAGCTTTGGATTCAATTCTTGTCTCATAATTGTTTATTTGTACTTGGAGATTGAGGTTTGTTTTCCGGAGAAGATATGATAAGAAAATATTACTAGACTACTGAAAAAACTTATTGTCGTGGGATTAAATGTCCTTTAAAAGAGAATGATATCTATTCATATCTCAACCTGAAAATTTATTTTTAATGGTTATTTTCTAATTTCTTTAATAAAAACCACTTGACATTTCTTTTTCATGTTTTATATTTCTTTAACTACATAAATTACCCCGAAAACCCTTCTTTTAAAGATCAATTTTTTTGTCATATAGGTCATTTTATTATTTATCAAAAAATAAAAATAAAGTTTTGGCCCAAGCCCAACCTAATCTGATTAGGGTAAAGCCCACATTCATTAACCCTATCTATAAAAGCTAACTTCAACATCCTATTGAGCTCATCCTCATTTCTTCTTACTATGTTGCCTCTGTGCTAACGTCTAAATGTTACTCTACTCCTTATTCTCTTGATGGAGGTACAAGCTCTCTCTCACACGCATGCACACACACACGCACGCATGCCCGCACACATGCGCACACACGTGCACATGCGCACACAGACACACACATTATTGAAGTGACATCTACTTTTTAGGGGCTACCCCATGGCGTCAAAAATCTAATTTTTATCTTATTTCTCCTAGTCTTCTTTCTTTTAGAATTGTTCTAATAATAATGTTTTTGAATGTACTTCAAGTGCGACGAAACAGAAAAGATCTTCGCGCGCACACACACATATACATTATTGAAGTGAAATATACTTTTTTTGAGATACTCCGTCGCGTGAAAAATCTAATTTTTATTTTTTTTCTTTTAGACTTATTTATATGAGAATTTTTATAATAATAAGGTTGTTTAATGTACTTCAAGTGGGATGATACACATAAAATTTTTGGTAGATGATGTTAAGCACGTATTGTAGCAAAATGAATAATTTGAAGTTTCTTTTCCCCTTTTATGGTCTTTCTGTTTTGATGACGAGTACTTCCCCGTGGAGTGCAAATATAAACAGAATCTCAAGTAAGCTTCAAGCCATCGTGAATCGAATTCACAATGGATCACAAGAGGGTTCAATCTTATACAACTAATGTTCACAAAAAATTTCAAAACCTCCTTTAAAAGCAGTAAAAATAGAGGGAAAATATGATAGTGACTTTTACATTTATATTTTTAATTTTTTCCATAATATAATATATGGAAATATTTTAAAAATATGCGTTCATATATAACTACAATAGTCCACCATATGAGAATTACATGTCTTAGGTATAATTCAATAATTTAACATTTAGAATAAAAGAAAGAGATAACTAGAACAAAGTGATTTTACATAAATAGGAATGTAGGAACACTAATACAATCTTTTCCTATTTTTGTTAGGTGCAACACCAACACAAAAATCATAAGGGAGTACCAATTTCGTACCCTTTTTTATGAAAAAAGACATCATGTGCTTAGCAAAATGATTTGAAGGGTTCGTATCATTGAAATGAAGATGAGATCAAGAGGAAGTTGAAGTATTATTCTACCTCTCTTATCCAAGCTATAATAATTGTATTCTCTACCTTGAAGTGTTAGTTTATTCATGGACGTCATAACAACGTAACAGTGAATTGATTTGATGAGCAAATTGGATTCAGTTTCGTTACTTCTGATAATGATGGCACTATGCTCTTGATAATAAATATAGTATAGATGTGAAGGTTTTCATAGTTTAGATGATGTTGAAGTTTTGAACTCAATGTGGAATCAGGGTATGAAGGTTTTCATAAAAGTCTTTAATTTGGGTCATAGTAATGGTTCTCCCATCGCAGGGTTAATAAGGGTACCAATCACGACGCTGTGGGTCGTAACATATTTTTTCACTCACTATTCTATATTTTTATGTCTTCTAACTCATGTAACCTAGATGTCATTTATCTACCAAATTTACTACCCCATATTCTTCTTATTCATTGCAAAGAGGAATGTCTCCCATATAAATAGTGATGGTCTTACTTTTTTAACTGTAACACAATGTTGGAGTAATTGTGATTTATTTAGTGATTGAACGTGGTCAGCCATATTTGCCATAACTTCACATTGAACTTTTGAATTATACTCATTATCGAAACTCATGTAACCTCTAGGTTATTTGTCTATCCAAGTTACTACTCCATAATCATCCTATTCATGGCAAGAAAGAATATCCCCACTACATATAATGATGATCTTATGTTTTTCGATGTATAAGAAAATATACTACGCATAAAAATGAGTAAATAAAAGTACTTATTAGTTTATGGAAGATGTTCTTTTTATGAAGCTTTGTATTAAATTCTTGTCTCATAATTTTTTATTTGTACTTGGAGATTGAGGTTTGTTTTCTGGAGAAGATATGTTAAGAAACTATTGCTAGACTACTGAAAAAACTTATTATCGTGGGATTAAATCTCCTTTAAAAGAGAAAGATATCTATTCATATCTCAACCTGAAAATTTATTTTTCATGGTTATTTTGTAATTTCACCACTAAAAACCACTTGACTTTTCTTTTTCATGTTTGATATTTCTTTAACTTCGAAAATTACCCCGAAAACCCTTCTTTTAAAGATCAATTTTTTGGTCATATAGGTCATTTTATTATTTATCCAAAAATAAAAATAACGTTTTGGCCCAAGCCCAATCTAATCTGATTAGGGTAAAGCCACATTCATTAACCCTATCTATAAAAGCTAACTTCAACATCCTTTTGAGCTCATCTTCATTTCTTCTTAGTATGTTGCCTCTGTTCTCATGTCAAAATGTTACACTACTCCTTATTCTCTTGATGGCGGTACAAGCTCTCTCTCACACGTATGAAAACACACACGCACACATGCACGTACGCATGCGCACACACGTGCGCACGCGCACGCGCACACACACACACACAATATTGAAGTGACATCTATTTTTTTGGGGCTACCCCATGGCGTGAAAAATCTAATTTTTATCTTCTTTCTTCTAGACTTCTTTCTGTTAGAATTGTTCTAATAATAAGGTTTTTGAATGTACTTCAAGTGCGACGAAAAAGAAAAAATCTTCGCGCTCACAAACATACATTATTTAAGTGAAATCTACTTTTTCGGAGCTACCCCGTGGCGTGAAAAATCAAAATTTTATTTTCTTTTCCTAGACTTATTTATATTAGAAGTGTTATAATAATAAGGTTGTTTAACGTACTTCAAGTGGGATGAAACACATAAAATCTTTGGTAGATGATGTTAAGCACGTATTGTAG
>JAKWJD010001755.1:28363039-28468095 GCA_027705065.1 Solanum peruvianum
GATTATGGAGTCGTAACTTGGATAGACACATAACGTAGAGGTTACATGAGTTTCGATAATGAGTATAGTTCAAAAGTTCAATGTGAAGTTATGGCAAATTTGGCTGACCACGTTCAATCACTAAATAAATCACAATTACTCCAACATTGTGTTACAGTTAACAAAGTAAGACCATCACCATTTATATGGGAGACATTCCTCCTTGCAATGAATAAGAAGAATATAGGGTAGTAAATTTGGTAGATAAATGACATCTAGGTTACATGAGTTAGAAGACATAAAAAGATAGAATAGTGAGTGAAAAAATATGTTACAACCCACAGCGTCGTGATTGGTACCCTTATCAACCCTGTGATGGGAGAACCATTACTATGACCCAAATAAAAAACTTTTATGAAAACCTTCATACCCTGATTCCACATTAAGTTCAACAACTTCAACATCATCTAAACTATGAAAACCTTCACATCTATACTCTATTTATTATCATAGAGCACAGTGCCATCATTATATGAAGTAACGAAACTGAATCCAATTTGCTCATCAAATCAATTCACTGTTACGTTGTTATGACATTCATGAATAAACTAACACTTCAAGGTAGAGAATAAAATAATTATAACTTGGATGAGGGATGTAGATAATACTTCAACTCCTCTTGATCTCATCTTCATATCAATGATACGAACCCTTCAAAACATCATTTTGCTAAGCACACGATGTCTTTTTTCATAAAAAATGGTACGAAATTGGTACTCCCTTATGATTTATGTGTTGGTTTTGCACCTAACCAAAATAGGAAAAGACTCTATTAGTGTTCCTACAATCCTATTTATCTAAAATCACTTTATTCTAGTTATCTCTTTCTTTTTTTTAAATGTTAAATTATTGAACTACACCTAATAGATGTAAATCTCGTATCGTGGACTATTGTAGTTATATTTGAATGCATTTTTTTAAAATATTACCATTTATGATAAAAGTCACTATCATATTTTCCCCCTAATTTTACTGCTCTTAAAGGAGGTTTTGCAATTTTTTGTGAACATTAGTCGTATAAGCTTGAACCCTCTTGTGATCCATTGTGAATTCGATTCACGGTGTCTTGAAGCCTACTTGAGATTCTGTTTTGATTTGGCACTCCACGGGGAAGAACTCGTCATCATAACAGAAAGACCACAAAAGGGGAAAAGAAACTTCAACTTAGTCATTTTGCTACAGTACGTGCTTAACATCATCTACCAAAGATTTTATGTGTTTCATCCCACTTGAAGTACGTTCAATAACCTTATTATTATAACACTTCTAATATAAATAAGTCTAGGAAAAGAAAATAAAATTTTGGTTTTTCACGCCACGGGGTAGCTCCGGAAAAGTAGATTTCACTTAAATAATGTATGTGTGTGAGCACGAAGATTTTCTCTTTTTCGTCGCACTTGAAGCACATTCAAAAACCTTATTATTAGAACAATTCTAACAGAAGAAGTCTATAAGAAAGAAGATAAAAATTAGATTTTTCACGCCATGGGGTAGCCCCAAAAAAATATATGTCACTTCAATAATGTGTGTGTGTGTGTGTGAATGCGCATGCGCACGTGTGTGCGCATGCGTAGTGCATGCGTGCGTGTGTTTTTTCATACGTGTGAGAGAGAGCTTGTACCTCCATCAAGAGAATAAGGAGTAGTGTAACATTTTGACATGAGAACAGAGGCAACATACTAAGAAGAAATGAATATGAGCTCAAAAGGATGTTGAAGTTAGCTTTTATAGATAGGGTTAATGAATGTGGCTTTACCCTAATCAGATTAGATTGGGCTTGGGCCAAAACGTTATTTTTATTTTTGGATAAATAATAAAATGACCTATATGACCAAAAAATTGATCTTTAAAAGAAGGGTTTTCGGGGTAATTTATGAAGTTAACGAAATATCAAACATTAAAAAGAAAAGTCAAGTGGTTTTTAGTGGTGAAATTACAAAATAACCATGAAAAATAAATTTTCAGGTTGAGATATGAATAGATATCTTTCTCTTTTAAAGGACATTTAATCCCACGTTAATAAGTTTTTTCAGTAGTCTAGCAATAGTTTCTTAACATATCTTCTCCAGAAAACAACCTCAATCTCCAAGTACAAATAAAAATTATGAGACAAGAATTTAATACAAAGCTTCATAAAAAGAACATCTTCCATAAACTAATAAGTACTTTTATTTACTCATTTTTATGCATAGTATATTTTCTTATACATCGAAAAACATAAGATCATCATTATATGTAGTGGGGATATTCTTTCTTGCCATGAATAGTATGATTATGGAGTAGTAATTTGGATAGACAAATAACCTAGAGGTTACATGAGTTTCGATAATGAGTATAATTCAAAAGTTAAATGTGAAGATATGGCAAATACGGCTGACCACGTTCAATCACTAAATAAATCACAATTACTCCAACATTGTGTTACAGTTAACAAAGTAAGACCATCACTATTTATATGGGAGACATTCTCTTTGCAATGAATAAGAAGAATATGGGGTAGTAAATTTGGTAGATAAATGACATCTAGGTTACATGAGTTAGAAGACATAAAAATATAGAATAGTGAGTGAAAAAATATGTTACGACCCACAGCGTCGTGATTGGTACCCTTATCAACCCTGCGATGGGAGAACCATTACTATGACCCAAATTAAAGACTTTTATGAAAACCTTCATACCCTGATTCCACATTGAGTTCAACAACTTCAACATCATCTAAACTATGAAAACCTTCACATCTATACTATATTTATTATCAGAGAGCATAGTGCCATCATTATCAGAAGTAACGAAACTGAATCCAATTTGCTCATCAAATCAATTCACTGTTACGTTGTTATGACGTCCATGAATAAACTAACACTTCAAGGTAGAGAATACAATTATTATAGCTTGGATAAGATAGGTAGAATATTACTTCAACTTCCTCTTGATCTCATCTTTATTTCAATGATACGAACCCTTCAAATCATTTTGCTAAGCACATGATGTCTTTTATTATAAAAAAGGGTACGAAATTGGTACTCCCTTATGATTTTTGTGTTGGTGTTGCACCTAAAAAAAATAGGAAAAGATTGTATTAGTGTTCCTACATTCCTATTTATGTAAAATCTCTTTGTTGTAATTATCTCTTTCTTTTATTCTAAATGTTAAATTATTGAATTATACCTAAGACATGTATTCTCATATGGTGGACTATTGTAGTTATATATGAACGCATATTTTTAAAATATTTCCATATATTATATTATGGAAAAAACTAAAAATATAAATGTAAAAGTCACTATCATATTTTCCCTCTATTTTTACTGCTTTTAAAGGAGGTTATAAAATTTTTTGTGAACATTAGTTCTATAAGATTGAACCCTCTTGTGATCCATTGTGAATTCGATTCACGATGGCTTGAAGCTTACTTGAGATTTTGTTTATATTTGGCACTCCACGGGGAAGTAGTCGTCATCAAAACAGAAAGACCATAAAAGGGGAAAAGAAACTTCAAATTATTCATTTTGCTACAATACGTGCTTAACATCATCTACCAAAAGTTTTATGTGTATCATCCCACTTGAAGTACATTAAACAGCCTTATTATTATAAAAAAAAATCTCATATAAATAAGTCTAAAAGAAAAAAAAATAAAAATTAGATTTTTCACGCCACGGAGTATCTCAAGAAAAGTATATTTCACTTCAATAATGTATATGTGTGTGTGCGCGCGAAGATCTTTTCTGTTTCGTCGCACTTGAAGTACATTCAAAAACGTTATTATTAGAACAATTCTAAAAGAAAGAAGACTAGGAGAAATAAGATAAAAATTAGATTTTTCACGCCATGGGGTAGCCCCTAAAAAGTAGGTGTCACTTCAATAATGTGTGTGTCTGTGTGTGCATGTGCACGTGTGTGCGCATGCGTGCGGGCATGCGTGCGTGTGTGTGTGCATGCGTGTGAGAGAGAGCTTGTTCCTCCATCAAGAGAATAAGGAGTAGTGTAACATTTAGACGTTAGCACAGAGGCAACATAGTAAGAAGAAATGAGGATGACCTCAATAGGATGTTGAAGTTAGCTTTTATAGATAGGGTTAATGAATGTGGGCTTTACCCTAATCAGATTAGGTGGGCTTGGGCCAAAACTTTATTTTTATTTTTTGATAAATAATAAAATGACCTATATGACAAAAAAATTGATCTTTAAAAAAAGGGTTTTCGGGGTAATTTATGTAGTTAAAGAAATATAAAACATGAAAAAGAAATGTCAAGTGGTTTTTATTAAAGAAATTAGAAAATAACCATTAAAAATAAATTTTCAGGTTGAGATATGAATAGATATCTTTCTCTTTTAAAGGACATTTAATCCCACGACAATAAGTTTTTTCAGTAGTCTAGTAATATTTTCTTATCATATCTTCTCCGAAAAACAAACCTCAATATCCAAGAACAAATAAACAATTATGAGACAACAATTGAATTCAAAGCTTCATAAAAGAACGTCTTCCTTCAACTAATAAGTACTTTTATTTACTCGTCTTTATGCGTAGTATTTTCATGCATCGAAAAACATAAGATCATCATTATATGTAGTGGGAATATTCTTTCTTGCCATCAATAGGATGATTATGGAGTAGTAACTTGGATAGACACATAACGTAGAGGTTACATGAGTTTCGATAATGAGTATAGTTCAAAAGTTCAATGTGAAGTTATGGCAAATTTGGCTGACCACGTTCAATCACTAAATAAATCACAATTACCAACATTGTGTTACATATAAAAGTAAGACCATCACTATTATATGGGAGACATTCGTCCTTGCAATGAATAAGAAGAATACGGGGTAGTAAATTTGGTAGATAAATGACATCTAGGTTACAGGAGTTAGAAGACACAAAAAGATAGAATAGTGAGTGAAAAAATATGTTACAACCCACAGCGTCGTGATTGGTACCCTTATCAACCCTGCGATGGGAGAACCATCACTATGACCCAAATAAAAACTTTTATGAAAACCATCATACCCTGATTCCACATTGAGTTCAACAACTTCAACATTATCTAAACTATGAAAACCTTCACATCTATATTATATTTATTATCAGAGAGCACAGTGTCATCATTATCAGAAGTTACGAAACTGAATCCAATTTGCTCATCAAATCAATTCACTGTTACGTTGTTATGACTTGCATTAATAAACTAACACTTCAAGGTAGAGAATTAAATTATTATAACTTGGATGAGGGATGTAGATAATACTTCAACTTCCTCTTGATCTCATCTTCATATCAATGATACGAACCCTTCAAAACGTCATTTTGCTAAGCACACAATGTCTTTTTTCATAAAAAATGGTACGAAATTGGTACTCCCTTATGATTTATGTTTTGGTGTTGCACCTAACCAAAATAGGAAAAGACTATATTAGTGTTCCTACAATCCTATTTATGTAAAATCACTTTGTTCTAGTTATCTCTTTCTTTTTTTCTAAATGTTAAATTATTGAACTATACCTAAGAGATGTAAATCTCGTATGGTGGACTATTGTAGTTATATTTGAATGCATATTTTAAGAATATTACAATTTATGATATTATGGAAACAATTTAAAATATGAATGTAAAGGTCACTATCAATTTTTCCCACTATTTTTACTACTCTTAAAGGAGGTTTTGCAATTTTTTGTGAACATTTGTCGTATAAGATTGAACCCTCTTGTGATCCATTGTGAATTCGATTCACGATGGCTTGAAGCCTACTTGAGATTCTGTTTAGATTTGGCACCCACGGGGAAGTACTCGTCATCAAAACAGAAAGACCATAAAAGGGGAAAAGAAAATTCAACTTAGTCATTTTGCTACAATACGTGCTTAACATCATCTACCAATGATTTTATGTGTTTCAACCCACTTGGAGTAAAAATTTGATTTTTCACGCCACGGGGTAGCTCCAAAAAAGTAGATTTCACTTTAATAATGTATGTGTGTGTGCGCGCGAAGTTTTTTTCCTTTTCGTCGCACTTGAAGTACATTCAAAAACCTTATTATTAGAACAATTCTAACAGAAAGAAGTCTAGGAGAAAGAAGATAAAAATTAGATTTTTCACGCCATGGGGTAGCCCCAAAAAAGTAGATGTCACTTCAATAATGTGTGTGTGTGCGTGCGCATGCGCATGTGTGTGCGCATGCGTGTGTGCATGCGTGCGTGTGTGTGTGCATGCGTGTGAGAGAGAGCTTGTACCGCCATCAAGAGAATAAGGAGTAGTGTAACATTTAGACGTGAGCACAGAGGCAACATAGTAAGAAGAAATGAAGATGAGCTCAAAAGGATGTTATAGTTAGCTTTTATAGATAGGATTAATGAATGTGGGCTTTACCCTAATCAGATTAGATTGGGCTTGGGCCAAAACGTTATTTTTATTTTTTTATAAATAATAAAATGACCTATATGACCAAAAAATTGATCTTTAAAGAAGGGTTGTCGGGGTAATTTACGAAGTTAAAGAAATATCAAACATGAAAAAGAAAAGTCAAGTGGTTTTTATTGGTGAAATTACAAAATAACCATGAAAAATAAATTTTCAGGTTGATATATGAATAGATATCTTTCTCTTTTAAAGGAGATTTAATCTCGTGATAATAAGTTTTTTCAGTAGTCTAGCAATATTTTCTTAACATATCTTCTCCGGAAAACAAACCTCAATCTCCAAGTACAAATAAAATATTATGAGACAAGAATTGAATACAAAGTTCATAAAAAGAACATCTTCCATCAACTAATAAGTACTTTTATTTACTCATTTTTATGCGTTGTATATTTTCTTATAGATCGAAAAACATAAGATCATTATTATATGTAGTGGGGATATTCTTTCTTGCAATGAATAGGATGATTATGGAGTAGTAACTTTGACAGACAAATAACCTAGAGGTTACATGAGTTTCGATAATGAGTATAATCAAAAGTTCAATGTGATGTGATGTAAAATATGGCTGACCACGTTCAATCACTAAATAAATCACAATCAGATTAGGTAAGGGTTGGTCAAAACATTTATTTTTATTTTTTAATAATTTATAAAATGACGTATATGACCAAAAAATTGATCTTTAAAAGAAGGGTTTTCGGGGTAATTTATGAAGTTAAAGAAATATCAAATATGATAAAGAAATGTCAATCATGTTATATTTTCAAAATAGTTAAAATATGAAATTTCCATGATTTTCGTGAGTTCATTACATAGAAAATACCTTCATCCCCCTTCACAACTACTTATTCGGATTGTGTAGGAATAAAAAAAAGTATTCCATCTATCTGCTAAAATGCCAAACATCGCCGTGTTTAACCCTCTCGAAATGAGAGATTTCAACCCATACAATGAAGCTAATCACGATTAAAAGAAAACATTTCATTGAAATAGGTTGGAAAATTTCTACACACACATTAGTTTATCTTTGATAAAATTACAAAATATAAATAGACAGAGCTCAACTTTACTAGTAGAAAGTGTATCAGTTCCATTTCCTTCAGAAAAAATTATATTATTGTAACGACCTGTTTAGTCATTTTGAGCAGCAGATTTTATTTCTGGAAAAACTGTCTTGGTCGACGGATCCCACGACGGACCGTCATGGGCACGACGGACCGTCGAGGGGGTCTCGTTCAAAAACACTTAGAATTCTGAAATTTGGGTACTGAAATCGACTCTCTGAACTTCGTGACGGAATGGCAGGACGGACCGTCGCAAGCACGACGGACCGTCACAAATCTTTCCACAGAATTAACTCTCTGAACTTTGTGACGGACCTGTAGGACGGACCGTCAAAGCCATGACGGACCCTCACAGGCTGCGTAACCCTAACTGGGTCGGATTTCTATTTAAAAGTTTTAAGGGGCGTTTTGGACTATTCATTCTTATAATTATAAAGTTAGTGGATTAATGTTAATAATTCAATTACTTGGGGGTTAAAGGAGGCAACCTTGGAATAATTAGTGGGTTATTTTTATCATCTTTTATACTTAATTATATGACAATTAGGGTAAAAGAAAAAGGGTTTTGAATAAGAAAAATAAAAAGAACAGAGAGAGAAAGGGAAGAACGATCGATCAAGAAGAGAGAACGCAAGGAAAGCAAAGGTTTTGGGAAGATAGCTTGTTTGATCGCAATTCTTCGGCGGAGGTAGGTTATGGTTTATGCTATTCGTAGTAAACTCTTAATAGCGAAAGATATGTATTGGGTAGTATCGTAAAGTCTTCTATATGCTTAATTGTGCGCTTGCATGATATGAGTATATAATTGTGATGAATTAGCATGATGAGGCTATTGAATCTTAAATCCCAAATTTACTTTGTTATTGATGATGCCTTGGTATAAAAGAAGGCTTGATGAATTAAAGTAATGAGATTAGAGGATCGGGTGTCACGTTCCGACACTAGGATAGAAATAGAGGATCGGGTGTCACGTTCCGACACCAGGATAGAATATTGATCGGAGTGTCACGTTCCGACACCGGGATAGTATATGGATCGGAGTGTCACGTTCCAACACCAGGATAGTATATGGATCGGAGTGTCACATTCCGACACCAGGATAGTATGTGTATCGGGTGTCACGTTCCGACACCAGGATAGTATATGGATCGGAGTGTAACGTTCCGACACCAGGATAGTATATGGATC
The DNA here is from genome assembly GCA_027705065.1 of Solanum peruvianum. NCBI lineage: Eukaryota > Viridiplantae > Streptophyta > Magnoliopsida > Solanales > Solanaceae > Solanum > Solanum peruvianum. Next base: position 28,371,748 of record JAKWJD010001755.1, read on the forward strand.
GGAGTGTCACGTTCCGACACCAGGATAGTATATGGATCAGAGTGTCACGTTCCGACACCAGGATAGTATATGGATCGGAGTGTCACGTTCCGACACCAGGATAGTATATGGATTGGAGTGTCACGTTCCGACACCAAGATAGTAGTAGTGGAGCGGAGTGTCACGTACCGACACAAGAGGAATAAAGATAATGAATCATGAGTTATGATAATATACTAAATTGTAAAGAACTAATTCCCAAATGAGTATGATGGGGAGGCTTAGTTCTCATTGATGTGCTTGGTGTTGTGACCAAGGGTTATGGTAATTGTTAATGTCGCCTGTTAAGAATATTAGTTGATTTTATGTTATTATCTGATATATATTGTTTTCTATTTTGAGTTGGCCGATGATACCTACTCAGTACTTGTGCCTTGTACTGACCCCTACTTGTATTTGTTTTTCTCTGTTAATTGTGGAGTGCAGCAAACGTACCGTCGTCTTCAACTCAACCGCAACTCTAGCCAGTCTTCATCAAGACAAATTTCAGGGTGAGCTATTGCTTCTAGCTTGGACTGGATCTTCCTCATCATGTCTTGATGCCTTGAACTTCCGGCATGGACTAGCTTTTTATTTATTTTAGCTTCTTAGATACTCTTAGATTTAGTAATTTGAGGATAGATGTTCTTGTGGTGATGACTTCCAGATTTTGGGGATAATGAGTATTAAATTTTAGAAGTTATTTATTGGTTATATTAATGAGTTTTAAGTCTTCCGCATTGTATTTTGTTCATTATGTTTGAAATGTTGGGGTTTAGATTGGTTGGTTCGCTCACATAGTAGGATAAGTGTGGGTGCCACTCGCGGCTCGTTTTGGGTCGTGACAATTATATTCTCGTTAATGCTGAATATATTATGTTTACTCATCCAAGTCTGAGAACAAATTTTTTACGATCACCATGACTTTATGTAAGCAAATTTTTCAAGATTTGTGATCAATTTTTTTAACATCACCATAACTTGATGTAAATAAAGTCTTGCCCATTATAAAGTTTTATTACTGAAAAAGATATTCATCTTAAACTTGAATATGGAAGGTAAGACGTAAACATATCTTATCCCTGTTTTTCGGGATAAAGAGTCTTTTTTCTAATTGATCGACAATCCATAAGATGGTTTATTCAGACCTCTTTTGAAGTCAAATTTTCTAAGAAAGAACATTTCGTGTAATAAAACAAGTGATTTTGACGAAAGTAATAATTAAGTTGTACACATATTTTACCCATATCAATGTGTCATAAGAATATAATTTCGAATAGACCTACGATTCAAAGAGAAGTTCATTACAAGGTTGTAAGCAAAAAATTATGTCAATAAAACAGGAATAGAGAAAAAATTTAGGTTTATGCATAGATATCCTTCAACTTATTAGAGATTATTGTTTCTGTAAAAAAAAAAATTACAAGATGATATTTATTTATATGGAAGAGTCAAGTGGTTTTTATTAGTGAAATTACAAATAACAATTGAAAATAAATTTTCAGGTGGAGATATGAATAGATATCTTTTTCTTTTAAAGGAGATTAATCCCACGACAAAAAGTTTTTTCAGCAGTCTAGCAATAGTCTCTTAACATGTCTTATCCGGAAAATAAATCTCAATCTCCAAGTACAAGCCAAAAGTTATGAGACATGAATTGAATCCAAAGCTTTATACAAAGAACATCTTCCTTCACCTAATAAGTACTTTTATTTACTTATTTTTATGCGCTGTATATTTTCTTATACATCGAAAAACAAAATATTATCATTATATATAGTGGGGATATTCTTTCTTTCCATGAATAGGTTGATTATGGAGTAGTAACTTGGAAACACAAATAACCTAGAGGTTACATGAGTTTCGATAATAAGTACAATAAAAAATTTGAATATGAAGTTATGGCAAATATGGTTGACCACGTTCAATCACTAAATAAGTTGCAATTACTCCAACATTGTAATGACAAAGTAAGACCATCACTATTTATATGGGATACATTCTTCCTCGCAATGAATAAGAAGAATATGGGGTAGTAAATTTCGTAGATAAATGACTTCTAGGTCACATGAGTTAGAAGACAAAAAAAGATATAATATGCAGTGACAAAATGTGTTACGACCTACAGCGTTGTGAATGGCACTCCTACTAATCCTGCAATGGGAGAACCATTACTAAAACCCAAATTTAAAACTTTTATGAAAAGTAAGGCATTTAAAGATACGGAAGTAGGCTTAATGACAACAAATATGTAGTCCCTATAAACTACAAGGTTTTAACAAACAACTAACCGAACTAATGCGAACGAACAATCTCAAGAACTTGACAGTCAATGTACCTAAATAAAAAAATGAGGAATCAAAGTCTAAAAGTGAAGGGATAAAAATCAAAATTAATGCAAGATTAACTAACTAGAGGAGTCTAAGTCGAAAGTGTGGACATAAATGAATGGAGAATGAACTCATGGAAACGTAGAAGAATTGGCTCACCTTTGAGTTTGGACTCCTTTTAATTTTAGATTTTAATATTATATTACATTTTTTAATCAATATTTATTGGCTAACGGCAGGCGCTACCGATATTTTTCAAACCCTTAAAATCAGCAGGTTTATTCAGGCCGTGATAAAAAATCATTTTCTTAAATGTGCTCCAAAAAATCAGAAGTTTATAGCTTACAAAATAATAATTTCACGTAAATTTTATGACAATGGTAGATATTATTTCAGGCATATAGATACATTTTAATTGTCATCTAAATCTACATGTCTAAGAATATTTTAATATTTATATTAATATGTCTATCTCTTTAATCTATATCTTTTTTTTTTTAAACTAAATTTAGGAACCCCAACTTAAAAGTTAAAGTACTAAAAATACAATTCTAAACAATCTAACCTCGAGCCAACACCTGATCCTAACTGCAACAATGTTTCATATTCAACAAGTATGTAAGGTTACTTCATCGTACATGTTTATATCCTTTTACACAATTAAAATTTTAATGCACCTATTTTTTTCATCCTGTCTAAATAATATCTTTGCTTGTTTTCTTTTTTACTTTCTAACATATTGTAACTTTAGTTAACTAAGAATAAGATAAGAAACAAAGAATGATTAATTTTTTGAAAATAAGTAGGGAAATCTGGAAAATTATCAGCGCTCAAACGACGGTCATTTTCAAATTGTTATAACTCCCAACTCAGGAGGAGTTTGGATAAGTTCATTTATATGGTTGGAAAAACCTTGGGAATATCTTTCCAACCCATCGATTTTTCACAAATCCAATGTCGTATGAGGGTGATATGCCTTTCGCAAGTTAGGTTGTTGGACTGGGGAAAGTCCAATCCGAATTTTAGTAGGGGCAGAGTTTTCTAATCACCCTAGTATGCCTAATTCGTTTTAAGTGTTATTTGGGGGTAAAAGATCAAGTCCCAAATAAATTCAACAAAAATTTTGAAAGCTTAGGAATTGGAGAGAAAAGAAAAGAAGAAGAAGATCAAGAACTGTCCAAGAAACGCAAAGATTGTTGCGTGGAATATGTCGGGGGAGATGCCTTTCGATGTATGTGAGATCATTAGGTTTTGGGTCCTTTCACCCACACTCCAACTTGAATCAATATAAAATATTAGAGTTTATTTGAATGAAAATCTTGAAGTTCTTGCTGAAAGGTTATGAAGTTCTGGTTGAATTGTAGTTGATCTTTAGTAGTTCTAATTCATGTTTCCGGACATGCTTCGGGTCTAATCTATTTGGCAATGATGTATTTAAATTTCCTAAGTGTTTGGTGTAGGATACATGTATGTTTAGGAGGTTTAGAGATTAAAAATGGAGAAGAAATGTAGAAGGTAACGTCAGATAACCCTTAGAGTAACGCGCCTACCAGAGCACCTCAAGTCAGGCTCTGTCTGACAGGCCCTGGAATCCCATGCCTCTCCGAGAGCTCTGACTTCTTAATATTTTCAAAGAGTCTCAACCAATCATTTAAACTTTGATTTAAGGATCAAGTTACAAGTCGACAAAAGAGAAAGGAGTTGAGTTAAATTCTCAAAAGCTATGAGGAAAATAAGTATTCCTTAGGAGTTAAAGTTTCAAGTTAAGTAAAGAGCAAGAGTTGAGTTCATTTCTCTAAAAGTTATAAGGGGGATTAACTATTCCCTAAACGTTAATAGATTTTTCACATTTATGTTAAATTGGAACTAAGGATATCCAAAAGAGTTACAAACTAAAGAGGGAAACATTAATTTCAAGAGGAGCTTTTAAAGATAAAGTATTCAGTAAATTATCTCAACCCAATAAATGAAGTTTTATTAAAAATATAAGCTAAAGAATGTTTTTGGGAGTAGTATTGAGAACCGATGTGGGGATGAGAGTTCACATAACTCAAGTCACCATGTAAATCATGTAGCTATCATGACCATAAACGTGTCATATTTTTTAGATTATCACGTGAGTTTAGCCAATGAATTAAGCGGGTTGAAGATGTTCTATGTGATGACAATGTATATGACAATTTTGGAAGCGTGGGCGAGACGTTGTATCACCACTTTGGCTCATAATGGTGGTTGTCGGTTAGAAAAAATCCCACACAAACTATATAACATTCATTTATAAGTTTGTCCTTACTCCATTTCAAGATATATAGTTTTATTTAGAATTCCAAATCGTATACTCGTAAATTCAACATATTGATTCTAGTTCTCTTGCATTGTTTTATAATGGTGACGAAGGTATCAAGGATTTACAAGCAACACTTTGTTGATCCAGATTGAGCTCACCGTCAGTGATCCTCCTTGCATTCTAGAGGACATCCTTTTTATTTGTTTTACTAGTTTAGTTTATTTTTAGGATATTGTTAGATCTGTCCCAACATCCATCTCAGTTAGCTTAGAGGCTTCGCAGTTAATAGTTCAATTGGAGTCTATTATTTTTATTAAGGCTTAAATGTCATTTTTGCCAGAATATTACATGAAGTATTTCTTTTAAAGATGCTTTATTTCTCGATTAAGTTGACTGGAGTCTTCCACTCAGTTTAGTAAGCCAGACCAAGGGTTGCTTGTTGTCCAACAATGGTCTTCGAGTTCCGGCCACGTCCAGGGCGTAGGATCTGAGTGTGACAAACTTGGTAGTAGAGCACAAAGTTCAAGAGTCCTAGGGAGTCTATGTTTCTGTAATGTCTTAGTCATCGGTGTGAAGTGTGCCTCACCTATGATTAGGAGGATACAACATTTAGGAATGTTTTACTTCTTTTCTATCATTTTTGTGTGTAGAGTTCATATTTAAAAGTATCTCGCTAATTCTTGCCTATGCACATTTTCAGATCATCATGCCTTTACGAAGAGCAGTTAGAGGTCGACCATCCCTAAGAAATGTTGATGAACAAGGGGTTCCTAGTGCACCAGATATGTAACCCCAAGGAGAGGTTACCAATGCCGAGTTCCAAGAAGATATCCAGATGTTAATTCAAGTGGCAACAAACAAAGATATGCAACACAGAAAAGCTCAACAAGAATGGGCTAACACCTCGAGTTTTTGTGATTTTGTAAGAATGAATCCTCCTAGTTTCACTGCATCATGCACAACTGAAGATCTGGAGAACTTTGTGGAAGAATTGAAGAAGGTATTTGGGGTAATGCATGTTGTTTATGCTGAGAGGGTCGAATTAGTTGCATATAGTTGAAGATTGTTGCCAGAACTTGGTTTCACCAATGGAAGGATAGTAGGGTTGAGGGTGCACCACATCCATGTTGGGCTTGTTACGAAGAATCCTTCTTGGGAAGGTTCTTTTCTCTAGGAGTGAAGGAAGCAAGGGTAAGGGTGTTCTTCCCTATGAAAAAGAACTCCTTGAGTGTTCATGAGTATGGTTTGAAGTTCACCCAACTGTTTCGCTTTAATACAGAGATTGTAAACGACTTGAGGAGCAGAATGAACTTGTTTGTCACCGGTTTGGGTCGTTCTTCAAGCAATGAAGGAAGATCTTCCCTGTTGATTGGTGACATGGATATATCAAGGATTATCGTCTATGTCGAACAAGTTAAAGAAGAGAAGCTGAGGGCCATTAGTGAATATCAAAATAAGAAGTCAAAGACTGGAAATAAGACTGGTCAACAAAAAGTTGGTGCAAGTCGACCACAATTTTAGAAATTAAAGGGGAATGCACTAACATCTACTAGTGCACATGCACCGAGTAATCGAGGTGAGTATAGTGGCCAGAATTAGCAGCACTTCAAGGTAAGACCAGCTTAGTCTAAAGGTAGTGTGGCACAACAAAGAAATGGAGCTCCTACATGTACTTAGTGTGGTAAAAACCACCTCGGAGATTGTCATAATGGTCATATAGGCTGTTTGAAGTATGGTAAACAGGGTAATTTCATGAGAGAGTGCCTTAAGAATTAGCAAGAGGGTGGGTATCTGGGTAGTAGAGCACAATTATCATCAGTTCTCCACTACACAGGGCAGTACCTAAGGTGACACTTCTAGTACTAGTGGAGGGGAAAACCGTCTCTATGCATTCACTAACCGCCAAGATCAAGAGAACTTTCTAGATGTTGTTACATGAATGATCAAATTCCTTACTTTTGATGTTTATTATTTGTTAGACCCAAAGCAAGTTTATCCTTTATAACTTCTTATGTTGCAAATCTATTTGAGATTCTTTTTTAAACTTTGTGAACCAGTTTGTGTTTCTACACATGTTGGGGAGCCTATTCTAGCTGAAAGAGTCTATCGTGATTGTGCAGTTTCCATCAATCACAAGAGCTCTATGGATGATCTATTAGAGTTAGACATGGTAGATTTTTACGTCATTTTAGGTATAGACTTGCTCCATGCCAGTTATGCATCAATAAATTGCAGAATTTGAGTTGTCAAGTTTCAAATTCCTAATGAGTCAGTTAAATAGTGGACTAGTAGTTTAGTAGTGCCTAAGGGTCATCTCGTTTCATACCTTAAGGCGAGAAATTTAGTCTGTAAGGGGTTTATCTATCACTTTGTCCAGGTTAATGATTCCAATGTTAAGGTATCTTCCCTTCAGTCAGTTCCTATAGTCAGTCAGTTTCAAGAAGTCTGTTTTGTTGATTTACCCGGAGTCCCTCCCGAAAGAGTGATAGACTTTGGCTTAAAAATCATCTCAGATACTCGTTCTTTCTCTATTCCTTCATACAGAATAGCAACAGAAGAGTTAAAAGAGCTAAACGAGAAATAAGGTCCTTAGGATTGTATAGACTACTACCAATTGAATAAGGTGACCATCAAGAATAAATATCCTCTTCCAATAATATATGATCTTTTCGATCAACTTCAGGGTGCTTCTTACTTTTCCAAGATTGACATCAGATTAGGCGATCATCAGTTAAATTTTAGGGAATGCAATATTCTAAAGACAAACTTTATAACAAGGTGTGGGTATTATGAATTTTTTGTTATGTCCTTTGGTTTGACAAATATACTCGCGAAATTTTGGATCTTATGAACATATGTTTCAAACCTTATTTAGATTCGTTTATCATCGTTCTCATAGATGACATACTTATTTATACAAGGAATGATGATGATCATGCCAGTCACCTTAGGATTGTTATTCACACATTGAGAGATAAAGAACTACATGCCAAGTTCTCCAAGTGTGAGTTTTGGCTTAATTGTGTGGAATTCATAGGTCACATTGTTTATGGTGAAGGGATTAAAGTTGACAGTCAGAAGATAAAAATAGTTCAAAGTTGGCCTTGACCCAAAACTCCAACATATATGAGGAGTTTCTTGGGCTTGACTAGCTACTATAGGATATTTGTTGAAGGATTCTCATATATATAATCTCCGTTGATGAAGCTAACTTAGAAGACAACCAAGTTGCAATGGCTTGTAGATTGTGAGAAAAACATTAAGGAGTTGAAAAAGAGGTTGACTACCGCTTCACTTTTGACATTACAAGAGGGTATTTAAGTCTTTGTGGTGTATTTTGATGTATCAAGACATTGCTTGGGATGCGTGGTGATGAAGAATTGCAAGGATATAGCTTACCGCTCTAGAGAGTTGAAGGTTCATGAGAACAAATAACCAAAGCATGACTTAGAATTCGCTGCAGTAGTGTTTTCTTTGAAGATGTGGCGTCACTATTTTTATGGTGTTCATGTTGATTTATTTACTGATCACAAGAGCCTCTTATATGTGTTAACCTAGAAAGAGCTAAACCTCAAATAGAGAAGGTGGTTGGAATTACTCAAGAATTATGACATGAGTATTCTTTACAACCAGGTAAGGCTAATGTTGTTGCTGATGCCTTAAGCAGGTTATCCATGGGGTTTATTTCCCATATTGAAGAAGAGAAGAGGGATTTAGCTAAATATGTGCATAGACTATCACGTTTGGGAGTCTGACTTATGGATTCCACAAAGGAGGTATAATTGTAACAAATGGGCTAATTCGTCCTTATTGTTAGACTTTAAAGAGAAGCAAGACCAAGACCCTATTCTGCTTGATTTGAATGAAAATGTCCATAATCAAAGAGTACTGGCTTTTTAACAAGGCAGAGAAAGTGTGATAAAGTACCAAGGCAGATTATGTGTATCTAAGTTGATGGACTCCAAGAGAGTATTTTGTAGGAGGGCTATAGATCTAGACATTCCATACATCCGGGTTCCGCAAAGATGATCTGCAATTTGAGAGAGTTATATTGGCGGGAAGGCATGAAGAATGATATTGTTGATTTTTTTCCAAAGTGTTCAAATTGTCATGAAGTGAAAGTGGAGCACTAAAGTCCAAGAGATTTAGCTTAGAATATAGAACTTCCGGAATGGACGTGGGAGGTGACTAATATGGACTTCATCACAAACTTTCCAAGATCTTAAAGGAAGCCAACCCATTTCTTGTGGGAAAGTCTACCAATTTGGTAGCAGATTATGCCAAGTTGTACCTTCAAGAAGTGGTGAGACTTCATGTAGTTATGGTCACCATTATTTCAGATAGAGGGGCACAATTTACTGCACAATTCTTAAAATCATTCCAGAAAAGTTTGGGTTCTAAGGTATGTTTGAGTACTATTTTCATCCTCAGATATATGGACAACCAGAACATACTATCCAAACCATAGAAGATATGTTTGGAGCATGTGTGATCGACTTCAAGGGAAATTGTTATGAGCATATACCTCTCATTGAGTTCACTTACAACAACAACCACCATTCGAGCATCAAAATGACTCCATATGAAGATTTTTATGGGGGATTGCGCAGATTTCTTATAGGGTGGTTTGAAGTTGGCGAAGCAGGGTTGATAGGAACATATTTACTTCACCATTATATGGAGAAGGTGAAAGTGATTCATGAAAGGTTGAAGACAACTCTAAGTCACAAAAAGTCCTACATAGATGTTACGACAGGACCATTAGAGTTTAAGCATGACGATTAGATGTAAGGTATCACCAATGAAGGGTGTTATGAGGCTTTGTAAGAAGGGGAAACTTGGTCCGCGGTGTATTGGACCTTATAGAAACTCCAAGAGAGTTGGAAATGTGGCTTATGAGTTGGATCTACCCAAAGAATTAGTAGTGGTTCCCCCGGTATTCAGTATTCCTTTATTGAAGATATAGTTGAGTGATCCTTCATTGATTGTATATACAGAGCATGTTGTGATTAAGGATAACCTATCCATTGAAGAAGTTCAAGTTCTGATTTTAGATCGTCAAGTTTGCAAGTTGAGGACAAAGGAAGTTTCTTCAGTCAAGGTCCTTTGGAGGAACCAATTCATTGAAGAAGTGACTTGGGAAGCTGAGGAGGATATGAAGAAGAAATATCCACATCTCTTTGAATCCGGAGAGAATGTACATCAAGGCACTAAATTCTGTTCTTAAAGCTTTACAAGGCTATATTTAAGAATGTTATTACTTGCATTTGTTTGTTGAGTGTTAAAATGATGTTACTACCCTTAGCTTAGTGAAATATTTTCATTCGAGGACAAATGTTCCTAAGGGGGAGAAATTGTAACATATCATAAAATAGATTAACTAATAATAAGCTAAGTAACTAAATAAAAATAATTTTGAGAAATAATTAGGGAAATCTGGAAAATTTCCAGCTTCCAAAAGTAAGTTTTGGTCATTTTCAAACAGCTATAACTCCCAGCTCAGGATGAGTTCCATTAGGCAGAACATGCGGTCGGACGACGTAAGGCATGGCATTCAATAATTGCCTTTGGATAACATAGATGGTCGTACAACGTCAGGCGTGTCATGTTATCATCGCCCATGGTTAGCACACATGGTGAGACGATGACGTCCGTGGCAATGCCATCATCACACTTGGACAGCACACACAATCGGACTACGTCAGGCATGGCGTGACATCATGTCCCTTGGATTTTGGATAATTTCTTTATATGGTTAGAAATTCCATGGGAAGGTCTTCCAATGTGGCCGAGTTTGCACAAATGCGATGTCGTATGAGGGAGATATGTCTATCTAAAGTTGGGTTCTTGGACTGAGGAAAGTGCAATTAGAATTTTAGTAAGGGCAAAGTTGTCTTTTCATCCTAGTATTGCTTAACTCATTTTAAGGGTTATTTAGGGGTAAAGACAAAGTTCCAGATAAGTTTAACAAAAATTAAGAATGCTTAGGGCTTCGGAGAGAAGAGAAAAAAAGTCGAAGATCAAAAATCATCTAAAAGACGCTAAGATGGTTGCGTTAAATTCGTCGGGGCTCATCCATATCGAGATATATGATATCATTTGGTGTTGGGTCCTTTAATCGACACTCCAACTTTATTAAATACAGCGAATTAGAGTTTATTTGAGTGAAAATCTTAATGTATTTGATGAGAAGTAGTGATGTTCTTTTTGGTGGAATTATAGTTGATCTCTAGCAGTTTTGATTCATGTTTACGGACATGTTTTACGGTTTACTGTATTGGGTAATGAGGTATTTAGGATTACTAAGTGTTTGGGGTTTCATCCATGGATGTGTAGGAGGTTGGCAGATGAAAATCAACGATGAAAAGTCGAAGGTACCGTGAGAGCGCCTCACGACAGACATTGTTTAACTGCCTTGACGCCCCGTGCCTTTCATAGTGCAAAGACGCCCAAGAGACCATGTACTTTTTTTATTTATTGGTACTAGTTCCTAAGTGATGTACCATTTATTCCTAGTTGATTCAACACTCTAAAGTACATCTTAACATCATAAAATCATTTCTAAACATGAGATCATGATTCTTTAAGCCATATTTCAATTCAAGGGAAGCTAAGATCAAAGTCAAAGAATTTAAGAGTCCATTTTAAAAGTTAAGAAGCAAGTCAAAGAGAGTTCATAATGTTTTCAAAGAGTCTTAAACATTCATTTAAACTGTTATTTAAGTCTCATGTAACAATCCATCAAAGAGAAAAGAGTTGAATTAAAATTCTCAAAATATATAAGTGAACTATGTATTCATTAAAAGTTAAAGTTTCAACTTAAGTAAAGAGCAAGATTTAAGTTCATTTCTCTAAATGTTATAAGGGGGACTAAGTATTCCCTAAATGTTGATAAATGTTTCACATTTATGTTTAAAGTGGACTAAGAAGTCCCAAAAGAGTTATGAACTAAAGAGGGGAACATTTATTCTAAGAGGAGCTTTTAAACATAAAGGTTCAGTAAATTATCTCAACCCAAAAGAAGGAAGTTTTATTAAAAGTATGAGCTAAAGCATGTTTTGGGAGTAGTATTGAATACCGATGTTGGGATGAGAGTTTAGATAACTGAAGTCCACCTGTAAACCATGTCGCCAACATGGGTATTTACGTGTTACACTTTTTAGGTGATAACATGAGATTAGCTAATGGATCCACTAGGTTGAGGATGTGTTATGTGATGACAAAGTATAAGACAACTTTGACAATGTGGACAAGGCGATGTATCACCTCTTAGGCTCATAGTGGTGGTTGTCGGTTGGAGAAACTCCCACAGATATTATATTACTTTCAGATATAAGTAAAGTTTAATTTATTATTTTTACATCTTTAATGAACTAAGAGTTTACATTGTTTTACAAATTAAATATATACATATATATTGTATATGTTCTTATTGTTTTATATTGAGTTGTAATCTTATTATTTGAGTAGAGTCAAGGTAAGTTCGTCCTTACTCCATTTCAAGCTTTATAGTTGTGTTTAGCATTCCGACTAGCATACTTGTCAATTCAACGTACTGATGTCAGTTGGCCTGCATCATTTTATGAGGTAGACGCAGGTAATAAGCATTCGTTTGTGATGAGTTTATTATTTCAGACGATATTCTTATTATTTTCTTTACTAGTTTAGTTTTGTTTCTACGACATTGTGGGGGTATGCCCTAACATTCATCTCAGTCAGTTAAGAGGCTTCGTAGACTGGTAGTAGTTCAGTTATAGTCTATTATGCTTGTTGAGACATAAATATCATTTTGGCCAGAATATTACATGAAGTATTTCTTTTAAACATGATTTATTTCTCAATTATGTTGAGTGGAGTTTTCCGCTGAGTTATGTACTCCAGACCAAGGGTTTGTTTGGGCCACAAATGGTCTTCGAGTGCCAGCCACGTCCAGGGTATAGGCTCCGTCGTGACATTCTTTAAATATAAACTCTAAACAAATTTCTTGCTATCCAAACAAAGAATGATATGAAAACTCCTCAATGCATTTGGTGTTTTCTTTACGAATCCACTTAAAAATATGTTTTTGGTGCGAGGCATTGTGTGTGCTTCTTGAAAGTAATAGCATTATGCATATTTCTCAATATATTTTTTGCATTGTGTATGTTGTCGTGAACGTGTTGGTTTTGATTAAATGCTTTGTATCACTTTTATTACAAGTTTTATATATAGTATTCTTGATAAACAATTATTTGAAAAATGTTGTTATAATTCCTTTGTAAATTTACTTTTGTGCTAGAAGTGTGTTTGTATTTTCTAACGCTTATTACAAGGTTAATTAAAGGGGAAGTTCTAGCATTTTAGTGGGCTATATATATGTATAACTCACTCCCTACATGGATGTCCATGCAGATACCATTGGTGATTATGAATTATAGTTGAGGAGTTCACTAGACTTGATTCATCTGTTGAGGTCAACCATTACTCTTCAATTTATTTGTACTTCTTTACATAATGTGACACTTCATTGTGCATTGTATTTGTTTGCAGGTGATATTGTGTACTTGGAGGATTTAAAAAGAGTTATTAACACTTATTATTGTGTACTTGTAAAATTATTATTTTAAGATACCAAGTGTTCATAATTAGTTAAAACATTGTTGAAATACTTATTTAATTCATAATGGTTGTGCATTAGTAGTTAAGGTATCACCTAGCCTGTTGTTTGTGATGGCGCTAAATATGCCTAACAGGTAATTTGGGATATAACATAAACCTATAATTCACTGCATGCACGAGTAAACACTTTACAACTAACTCCTGAAGTAGCAGATGTCACAACTGGAATCTAGACCCCAGATGAGACCGGCGTCGTTGACCTCTCAGAGGTCGCATACAAGTCTACATACGTAATTGTTACTTCATCTAGATTAATTTTAGCGGAAATTTGAACTTTTTTTTATTTAACATTCATATAATACATTCTAATTAAACTCATAGATGTTAACAATCAACCATCTAATATTAAGATCATCAAATGAAAGAAATAGTTCAACACTTCATTAAGTGTATACTTGCAAAAATTTCACCAATACAATGTCTGAAATAAAATAAGAAAGAAACGCTAGTGGAACATACTCCACTAACTCAAACCTATATCTTAGATAGAATATAATGTGTAAGCGTCCTCAAAAGCATGAGGGCCTACCAAGTGTGGATGAATGCTCTACGTCTTGATAGCTGCATAGTCGTATCGTAAGCTCTAGCGTCCGCCAGTGCCTGCACCTAAAAATAAAAATTGTATGGTATTAGTACAAACTTGTTCTAAGTATGGGTATATGCAATCACACACCAAGGACATGCATGATTAAGAAGAGCTCTCGCCTACCGATATGAATTAACGAAAGTCAAGTCAATGGACTTGCCAAATTCGGATTAGGAAAGTCATGCCATGAGAGTAACATGCATCATCATACTTATCATTTTGCAAATAGCACATATGATATAGCACATATCATATCACATAGTTCATATCATTTTTTCCATATGCCATGAGACCTTGGAATCATGGACTTGACATTAGGACTTCCCAAAATGAGGGCTCACATATGGGACCTTAACTAGGGAGCCTTCTTTAGCAAACACAAAGTCTGCTTCATTCCTTCATACGTATTCCACTATCATTCATTCATATACTAGTGCAAACACCAGTCATACGTAGGATGTAGTTTGAGACTCTGATCTGGTTCGCTATGTAATGACCAAGAATAACCTATTTTCATTACTTAAGTCTAGCACACTTCTTTATTATCCTATCCTAACACGTTTGGTATCGTTCATTTCATTATGTGTATGCTTTGCGGCTGGCCTTATTCTTTCTTTGGGAACATTAAACTTAATTGACATAGATCATGTGAGCATCATTGAATCCTGTGTTTAAACCCACACCGAAAATTGGTCGAATCACTGGCAAGGGCGAACCAAAACATGCTAGCGTATATAGGGAATTGAACCCTGCTAGATCCCTATATTGGAAGTATAGGTTCAAAGACTAAGAGATATAATGAGACCCAAACCCGGCATGCCAGATAGTCTCATCTCATGAGATTTGCGTGAACCTTCGCCCTTCCTGAAGGAAAGCATCACCACTCATAGCTAGCCTATCGGTGCTCAGTATAAAGTTCCATTACATTCAACTCATACATCATGGAAACTGGCTTCTATCATGAGAACATCATAGCTCATTAGGTGCTTTCTCATATCATCATTTGTGTTAAGTATGCATTGACTTCAATACTTTTATAAGAGTGTTCATAGAGACTGGTGTTTTATAGAAAAAGTATTTTTTAAAATATTTTCGAATTTTTTAGAGTCACCACTTAATTTTTGAGAAAAATAAACACAACTAGCGTTTCCAAAAGACTTAACAGATAAAATTATTTTGAACATATTCAAAGGGTTCGGGGATTCAAATTAATGTCTTAGGAAGGTTAAAAGCACCAAAGACATCCTCTAACTCGCGGTTATCCGTCAGCTAACTAAGTTTGGCCGAACCCTTAACTTTTAAATTTATGAAATGACATCAATTGAAATTGTTTGAAAAAATGAATTACTAGCGCCTTAACTAAGTGACCGTCTTATTGAAAAATTTATTTTGTTAAACATATTCGAACCTGATCCAAATTTAAGTTGTTAAAACATTACGGTGTTCTACGAGGATTTGGAGTTTTCAACCTTCTAAACTACCGACAAATAAAGCAAACTAATAAACAATAAACGAGAGAGAGGGAAAGAGAATTTGGTCCATATCCGGGTATCCTGTCCGCCTTGACCGAAATTTCGGACCCACCAATTTTGGGTTTTTGACCCATTTCCTTTTTTGTAACTGTGCTAGACTAAACATATAATTAATACAAATAAATACAGCAAATGAAAGAGACAAGGGCTTACGCCCAAAATAAATACAATACGAGAACTAAAAAATAAATTTGGGCCTTTTGCCCCAATCTCTTCAATGCTTCGGACTTGCTCCATATTCTTCAACTTAATTTACTTCTACATCTGTTCGTCGGTTCGGGGGCTTGCCATGAATCTTTAAAAGGTGGTTTTACTGGAAAGGTATGGGGCCTCCGTGGCCCAATATGCAATCGAGAATGGAATCCATAAGGACTCAAAAGGGATTCACATGCAAACAAAACAAATGAAAGGAATTAATATGTAAACCAACAAATATAAGCAAGAAAATGAACCAACCAATTGGAAATTGTGACAAATTTAAACCCTTTTACATAGAGATAAGGATTTAACGCCAATGAATAAAATACTCGAGATCTAAAAAAAAGTGGGAGGCATTTTGTTTAAACAAACTAGTAAATATCGAGCTCAAATATAAAAGTAAGGACATTAGAGAATATTTTATCCATTTAGATTATAAAGAGAAATAACATGAAATGTAATAGTCCGATACTTCAAAAGAAAAACATATTTGTAAATTACTTTAAAGAAAATAAAAAAAAGGGAGCAGATGCCAAGTATAATGCCTCACTCACGATACTTTAATTTAATCAAAGTCATAAATCACAAAATAAGGCATTGATGACTAAGTGTAACTTATGAAACGATTGACTAAACTAGGACGAGATGAATTAAAATAGTTTGGCACTACCATAGATAACAGATGCAAACTAGCTAAATCTTTTTTTTCTAAAAAATGAATAGAGGGACAAGTTGGATGAAAAACAAAGCACACAAACTAAATCTCATAAAATTTGTCCGCACATCTTGGGTGTTAAGAACAACTACACAACTTTAAAGCGTAAAATATGGATTCCCAAAATAAACAAAATATATTGACTGATTTTAGTGATAAGCTATGTGCTTCGAGTAGACAACAGAGATATAACCAATAAGTTCATTTAACAGAAATCCGAAAAGAAACAAGAACAACACGGCAACACACAAACATATTATAAGCACTGCTTCAAAATAAGAGCACAATTTATCAATTAAGGTTGTAAACATAGGAAGTCAGATTCTACACGTAAACACAGAGAAACCATAAAATGATATTCATAGCAAATTAAGGTAATACTAATCAATTTTTATATAAAGAAAACTAAAGTGAGAAATGCATTAACAATCTATGAGCGAACTGAAAATGAATCCAAATCACCTTTGATAAAATGCCTAAACACAGGAAACTCGAAACAAAGCAAGTTGTTAACAAAAACCTTGACAAATAGACAAAACTAAACTATTACAATATACAAATAGTAAATAGCAAGAAAAATAACTTTTTCCTCAACAGATTTTCGAGATTCTGCTTCATTGTGTAAGACAAAACAACATTAACTATAAGAGAACAGTACAAAAAAACTCAAACTCCAGCAACAATATTAATCACATCATTGAGACCTAAACGAACAGACCTTCAACCCTATATTATGCTATACAACGAATAAAATGCAATTACAATATTAAACATTCATTATTCCGGCAGCATCTTACATCACACTATCATAGAACGACGATGTTTCAATGTTTGCAAAAAAAAATAGAGAAAGAGATGAAGAGGAAACATTAAACTTGCAAGACAGATTTTAACTTTTGATTAGCAGTCAACGATGGGTCAAACACATATCGAATTCTAATGAGTAAACCACTTCACCCAGTGGAGGATAAATCAACAATATATTGAAAGCAAAAATGCTATGGAAACAAAGTGGATATTACCTTTTGGGGTGCAGCTTATAAGACAAAAGAGTGAGTAACAGCGACTTCAACAATAGCAGAACGGGACTCCAAAGATGTAAACCAACAGAGAAAATGGAGTTTTTGACCAAAATGAGCTATTTTAAAAATCAATTTACCTAATTAATACATTTTTAATTTTTTTTACAAAATTAGTATAAACGTACTTTATGGTAACGTTTTATGATATTTTCATTATAAAAATTCAACGGACAAATAGTTAACGGGTTGACGACGTTAAACGCATAAACGTAACTGTGAGTAACGTTTTAGGTGTAAAACGTTACTCAAGAGTACGTTTTTGGAGAATCCAATCACGGGCCACTGACTCCAATCCTGCAAAGGCGGAGTCAAATCATTCAACCGTAAAACGTTACTATGAGTAACGTTTTACACCTAAAATGTTACTTTGACACCCGTTTCTTAAGAATCCAATCACGGGCCTTCGACTTCTGCAAATTTAGAATATATATAGCTATAAAACGTTACTCACAGTGACGTTTTACCTTAAAAACATTGCTTTCAATTACAACACTCTGTTAAAGTCATATTCCTCAATTTTTCAAACTGACCAAAGTGATTATAAATAAATGTTGTTGTAATATTTTGCATGTTCAAATATAATTCAGCAAAAATTTTCCTTGTGTGGTCCATTGAGTAACTGTGAGTAACGTTTTGAGGGGCTTGCGTTTTGCCTTTCTGTACAGTGGTCGCTTGGGGCTTAAATTATGCATCACTGCTCCTGGACGGGAGTGCACTACAAGTCTTGTCGTCCATGTTTTGAGGAGTGACGTTTTGTTGCTCTTTCTTTGTAAATTGTAGTCTTGCATTATCAGCTCTTTTCGTCTCTTCTTTTTGAGTTCTTTTAGGTAATCTTTCATTGTGGTTTCGACCCTTTAAGATAAAAACTCGTGTTACAGTTCAGACTGACATGTTTATGTTGTCGCATCTTTTTCATTTGTCACATGTCATCTTTATTTATTTACTATACGTAGTAATCCCTCTTGTTCAAAATAAGTTGTTTTGTTTTAGGCTTGGGTACGTTAATTAAGTGTCACGAAAATCGAAGAAAAATAATTTACTCACAGTTACGTCTAGAATTTACATATGCAAGGATTCTCCAAAAACGTACTCTTGAGTAACGTTTTACACATAAAACGTTACTCACAGTTACGTTTATGCGTTTAACGTCGTCAACCCGTTAACTTTTTGTCCGTTGAATTTTTATGATGAAAATATCCTAAAACGTTACCATAAAGTACGTTTAGAGTAGTTTTGAAAAAAAAATTAAAAACATATTATTTGGTAAATTGGTTTTTAAAATAGCTCATTTTGGTCAAAAACTCGAGAAAATGACACAGGGATTTGAACACTCACCACGCCCCTGCCTCTCTTAGTGTAATTAATATATATCTTAACTATTCTTTCTTAAGATTTTAGTATATTTCTCTTTTGTTGAAGGACAGACCCCAACTTCCTCTAATAGTTTCAAAATATTTCCTCCCTTAATAAACTATACTCTTTCCGTGTTAGTTCAAAAAAATTTCGCCCCCAAATATCTCTTTTCTCTGTTTTTTTTTCATGGTGAACAAAGATATTATATATTGTAGAAGATTAGGGTTGGGATTTTTGGGGGAACGGCTGAAAAAACCCGTATAAGAACAATGCCCATTTTGGATTTTGATTCAAAATTTCTCCCAAAAACAAAGGAATCGCATGTGCTTGTACGAAAGCTCCTCAATTACTCAACAATTTCAAAATTCTCATTAATGAGAGTCGTTCGATTTAAAACCAAGGATGACCGATTGCAGAGATTGTTCAACCTGGACTACAGAGGACACATCTCCCTACTAGAAACGTACAAATACGCAGAGGTTCATCCAAAAACTAAGTCAAACGGCGGAAAGAAGAGAGAGGGATACAGAAACGCTTTTGGACGTTGTGCACTCGTCGTTGCGAATCTGTTGGTCACTCTCCTGCAGAGGATGAACACGCGAAGGAGAGGAAAAGGCGAGGGCGGGTTACACGTATCTGGCGTTTCCGTTAGCACTCTTCGGGAGAAACGTAAAATTTTGATTCCCTTGTTGAACGAAATGATCAGCCATGTCGAGAAAAATAGAAAAAACGGGCTGCTGGACAATGGAAAAAATGGTGGGCTGAAAAGTGGGTTCTCTTCAGATGGGCTGGGGCTTGGGTTACTGGTAGACTGATTTAATTGTTGCGAGAAAGAAAACACAAATGGATTAGGGAAACGTGGGCTTGGGGATAATAAAATTGGGTCGGTATTGAAAAAGGAAGTTGGGGAGGCTGATTTGTTGAGGTAATTAAAAAGAGAAATTTTTTAAAATGTCAATATTTTACCATTTAAGAGGACCCTTAGCAACAATTTCAATATTTAGTAAAAATGTCATTTTAGTTTGTTATGTATTTTATTTATGTTTTTATTATTTATTTTTATTTAAAGAATATAATTATTTAATAACAAGAAGGAGAAAATTAAGGGGGAATATTTCAAAAAAAAGTCAAGCATCCTTAATTTTCTCATCAGTTACATTTTCAAATAAAATTTAAATTTTGTTTTTTTTTCTCCAGAATTTTTACCTTTTTAAAATTATATTCATTCCACAATATATTCTATTTATATTTGTTTATAGTTTTTTATTAGTTTGTATTCATTCCAATAGATATGACGAATTAATATAATAGTCATTTAATAAATATATTTGTATTTTCATATATTTTTTTCCTATATAGCTATTTTTTTCTTCAAAAATCCTGTATGTATTCATTTCAATATGTATTTTATTTGTATTTCTATTTATTCTAGTTTTTATTTAGAATTTGTATAATAATATATAAAATACAAAAAATTAGCATGATGAAAAAGTGAATGAAATATAAAATTGAATATTTGGTGTACTCATTCTTAAACAAAATACATAACTAGTTGACATACATTTAGAATAAATACAAATTAGAAAGAAATGTCAAATTCAGTTGACATACCTTTATTAGTTTTGTATTCATTCTAATATGTATGTCAAATAAAATGTAGCTATTTAAGAAATACATTTGTATTTGTATATATTTTTCACTGTGTATTTATTTTTCTTTTCAAAATCTTGTTTCCTTTTCTAAGTCGTATTCATTCCAATATGTCTATTATTTGTATTTGTATTCGAATACAAATAAACTAATAGAAAGTTGTTCTTTTTATAAATAAAATACATAACTAGTTGACACAACATTGGATGAATACAAATTAGGGACAAATACAAGATTCATAAACCATGCAACATGAAATTTTTAATAAATACAAATATTGATAGTATACATAGTGATTTGAATACAAAAAGAAAGCATACCAAATTCTAAAAAAGAACTATAAATACAAAACAAACTAATAGAAAATTGTTCGACAACTATCCGATCTTCGTCGTCTTTTCAAGATTCCTCACGAGTAGACAAAGATTCTACATTTACGTTCTGAATTTGAGGAAGGTTTTGCACACCAATGAATCTTGTAAATGTCCTTACCCTCTTTATTCCCTCATTTTAGCAGCGGATCATACATTATACACTATTTGTTAAGTAATAAATAAATTAAAAGATGAAAAATCACCAGAAATTGGTTGATCAAGATGAATACCTCTAGTAAGCCTCTTGGATTCAGCCATTGAAGAGTAAATCATAACGGAAATTGAAAATACAAACGACATTTTTTTAAGATTTAAATAAAAATAAAATTAAAAAAGAAATCTGAAAATAGGATAAAGATTAGAGATACTTAATCAAAGGGATTCTGGTTGATTCAATTTTGGATTAAAAAACAACCAAAATATATGGCAAAAAAATATTTGCAATTTGAATGTTGGAGGAAAATCATAAAAGATAACCATGAGAGAAGAAAAAAAAATTAAGGGAGAGAGAATTAACAATTAGAAAGATAAACATGAGAGAAAATGATTTTTTTTTTTTTTAAAAATGGATATATAGAATTAATTGAAAAGAGAGATAAAATAGGAAGAAAATGGGGACACACAAATTTTCTAAAAATAATGACATTTTTGACATTATTGCTAATATTTATAAAGTATGAATATTTTACTAAATATGTTACTTATTTTGACTAGTTTACTAATTTTTCCAATTAAAAATGGACTACTGAAAATAAAAAAGGGAGGACCAAATCTGGTCTTTAAATGATTTGAAGATACAAAGAAATGACCATGCAATTTTAATTGTAGACATTTAGAGTTAACGATTTAACAAAATTTATCTAGCTGATGATTCAATGAAAACTTAATAAGAACAATTAATATAAGACAATTACAAGCTTATTGTTTTCAACGAAATGAAAAAATTTAATTTGACGAAGTGAAATAGCTAAATCAAATAATTTAAAAGCGTTATGTACCACTAAAGTCTTTGGACGATTTTCAAGTATTTTTTACAAAATGAACTCAATTATATATATATATATTATATATATATATATATATATATATATATATATATATTATATATATATATATAATTATTTTACTTAAAAAAAATAGAAATCGACTAACGTTATTTCAAAATAATTTGAAAGAATTTTTGAACTTCCTAGAGTCAATTATTTCAACTCTTTAGGAAATTAAGGAACTGGAAAATTAATTATTACGAGAATGGTCAAAATTAGGTGTCAACAATTGTCCCTCATTTTACTTGGATAGATTAAAGATATTCGAGGAAAATGAAATTGATCAATCTAATTTTGAACAACCACACATTCATCTATGAAAAAAGGGATTTAGTACGGAATTTTAGGAATTATGGCCAAGCCCTGGAAAATGGGTTTCCTACATATCTCAGAGTATATGAGAATTCAGGCCACTTCTAGTTCGATAAGCTAGTTTTAATGCACGATTTTGAAAGAATTAAAAATTTATCGCGACACCTGATTATGAGGGGATCACAATACCTACGAGTAAGATTTATAATCAAATGTTGGAATACAGTCGAGTTTTTGAAATTGAGCCCTCCTACATATCCCTAAAACATAGATATCAGATTGTTTGTAGTTCGACTCAATCCGGTTGAAATGGAAATCTATTATGCTACATAACCTTTGGTTTTGGAGGAGTGAAAAATAAAGTCGAGTATGGAAAAGATTTGTGTAATCTCTTATCCATAAATATGGAGGGTTCAACACACATAATTAAGAATTTACACGGAGATAATTTCCAAAGCCTTTGGCGTATTGTCTTTCATATTGGAAACATGCTTCCAATAGATACCAAAATTTCCGGATGCGAGACCAAAACTGACAAAAACAAAAGAAAAACGCACACGACTTCTAATAGGGGTGTGATTTTATTTTGGTTGAAGTCGCTCCTCTGCTCGCGTCATAAGAGTTTGACAATCATCGTTGGAATATGTCCCAGTTTGCTGCAAAGAAAAAGTTCCACGTTGTGCTGCATCCTTTTTGATGTCGTCCGCACCTGTGATTTATTTTTGGAGAATTCATCCTTTCGGATGCTCTCGACAAGGCTGAGATAAAACACATCAGCATAAAATTCAATTAATATTGGAGATAGTGTCTTTTACCGTGTCTACACTTAATTTTTCTCCTCGACATTTGACGTCAACTCGATTGGTTTGACCTAAAGAAAATAAAGCTTAAGTCTTGTATTTGCAATATAATCTTCAATGTATTCTTCATTTGATGTCAATATAAAGGAAAGTTGATACAGTGTGCTAGTATTTCTCTTAAAGTCGTCTTCGATGCTCTTCTTGATGTTTACTTTTATCAAAATAAAAGAATGTAGTTGATGTCGATGGATAAATATCTCTTGTGATGCATGATTTCATTTTTTAGTAGTGCATGTCTTCTTGTGGGGCATGAATATCTTACCGCGACACGTAAATTTCTACGAGGTATGAAATCTTCCCACGAACGTAAATTTCTGTGAGGTATGAAATATTTTCACGATGCATAACTTTCTGCGAGGCATTAAATCCTCTCGTCATGCATATATTTAAAGGAGGCATGGAATATTCTCGTGATGCTTAATATTCTGCGAGGTATGAAATTTTTCTCGCGATGCATAAATTTTGACTAGGCATGGAATCTTTTCGTGATGCATAAATTTATGCGAGGTATGAAATCTTCTCACGATGCATAAATTTCTGTGAGGTATCAAATCTTCTAGAGATGCATAAATTTTAACGAGGCATGGAATCTTCTTATGATGCATGAATATTTACTCGCGATGCATGGATATTGACACGCGATGCATGATCTTCTGTGATGCCTGGATATTGTCTCTTGATGCATGGTCTTCTGCGATGCATGAATATTGACTCGTGATGCATGGTTTTTTCCGATGCATGAATATTGACTTACGACGCATGATCTTCTGCGATACATGAATATTTACTTGCGATACATGGTATTCTACGAAGCATGAATATTGACTCGCGATGCATGATCTTCGGCAATGCATGAATATTTACTCGCTACACATGATCTTCGGCGATGTATGAGTATTGACTCACGAAATATGATCTTTTGCGATGAATGAATATTGACTCGCGACGTCATCCTTTCTTCCAAATGAGATAGTGCTTCAATCGAGCAACATAGTGATCTCCAGGGTACTTTTTGGATAATCATATCGTCTCCAATGATGATAACAGTAAAACAACTTCCAGATAGTATTTCGTCTTTACTGGCAATAAAATAACTTATCCCTCCGGGTAATGCATAATATCATTTGACATTATTATTCAAATGACGTCCTTTACAAAAACCATAAACTTTTCCTTGAGATTTTTGCCTGATTCACCTTTGAATATAGTTGTACGTTCTTTATAAATTTCACGTTATCAGAAATTGATTGAAATAAATTATTCATATTCCTAAGTCTCCGACATAAGCGATATAATATGATTCCTGCATCTAGGAGAACTATTGATTTTTGGATAGTTTTCTCCTTCTTTGACTTCTTTATATTCTTCCATCGGAAGAATTTGCTGATTTTAGAGCATAGCTATAAACCTGCGATCATAGAAGATTGTTAGTTTTTAAAACAAAGTGAAATGTGTCGATTTCTTCAGTTGTATGCTCTTTGTTCCACTATATTTGGTTTATTTCCTATCTCCGACTCTTGATAGATCAGACATATATTTTATGCCAAACACAAATGAAACATAAAATCAAAAAATGAGAAGAAATAAATTCTCAAGAAATAGTATCTGAAAAAGGTCATTGTCAAGTAATATCATATCAGGCTAACAAAATTCTTTGAGTCTGATGGTTAAATGTTTATTTGTTGTTCGCTAGAAAGTTGTCAAAGTCACTTTGAGCTTGTAGATCCATGCCGAAATTTTGAGGCCATCCTCAAAATTCATGTCCCAGTTAACTACCTTGCTTATGTTTCCACTATGACTAACTACATCGCGGAATTTTTGAGATCCTTCTCAAAAATTCCGTCCCAGTTGCAAATCTCGAAATATCTTATGTCTTGACTTGTTGAGGAAAAATCTTCTTCTCGAGAATTTTTGAGTCCCTCTCAAAAATTCTGTCCCAATTTCTATTGTAAAGAGGAATAGAAATCATACGAGCGATATGACCGAACCATTGTGGCTCCTACGTATCCCGTAGAGGCAGGAATCAGGTCAAAAGTCGTTCCCCTAAGAGATAAAAGATTAAAATATTTTACAAAAAAACTGACCGAGGGCGGCATAATGCCGCCTAGGTATCTCATTCTTGAGAATTCAGGTTGAACGTAGTTCAAAGACATTGAAATAACTAAAAGGGATCAATGGGGTGACCGAGGCCGACATAGGCCGCCTAGGTATCTAATTCTTGAGAATTCATGTCAAACGTAGTTCATTGCATAGAGGGATAAAAAAACCCAAAACAAACACAAGCAAAAAAATGATTTCAAGTAAATAATAGAAATGCAAACTGAAGCTTCACATGTAGTATCTCTTGACAGCATCCGAGTTGATGATGATTGTTTCGGACATGCGGTGCCATCCATCTATGACAAGACCAAAGCATCTGCGGATATACTTTGCAAACAATGTAGGGTCCTTGCAAATTTGGTGCACATTTTGCTTGGTATTCGTCTTGATGAGGAAAAATGCGCTTACGGAGCAAGTGACCAACTTTTAAAATTCTAGTTGTTACTTTCTGTGAAAATCACGAATTATTCTCTGTTGATACAATTGACCATGACATATAACAACCATTCTCTTCTCGTCAAAGTTTAACAAATCGATTCTTTTTTCTAACCCATTCAACGTTACTCAACTCAGCTTATTGGATGATTCTCAACGACGGTATCTGAACCTCAGCAGGTATGACTGCCTCTGTTCCATATACTAGTAAGTGCGGCATATGGCAACATCTCATGCTAACCTCGGTGATTGTCAATCATTTTACTCAATATCTTCTTGATGTTCTTATTGGCGGCCTCTACAGCTCCGGTGAGAAATCTTGAATTGCTCACACATATGTATCATCAAGTGCTTGTTTAGACTTGCACCATTATCAATAATGATGGATTTTAGCACTCAAAATCTGCATATCAGATTGTGGCGAACAAAATCAGCTACAACTTTCTTGGTTACCAATTTGTAGATTACTGCTTCTACCTACTTGGTGAAGTAGTCAATGAAAACCAAAATAAATATGTGTCCATTAGAAGCGGCTGGCTCTATCTGACCTATGACATCATTTCCCAAGCTACAAACGACCAAGGTGAACTCATAGCATTAGGTTTGTGAGGTGACACTTGGATGAAATCACCATGACTTTGCATTAATGATATTTTTGCACAAACTTACAACAATCATTCTCCATACTCATCCATAAATAACACAAACTCCGGCATGTATCTCTTCAATAAGTTTTGCAGCTTTAACAGCATTGACACATCTAAGAAGACCCAAATCTTGAGTCATCCTATACAGGATTTCTCAACTTAAAATGAAATTGAGAGACATATGGCGTATCGACTTCTTCTGATTGGACGTAGCATATTAAGGTTATATTCCACATTCCACATACTTCTTTATATCAAAATACCAAGGCATGCCGTCTGGTTCTACTTCAACATGGGAACAATGGACTGGATGTTCTTTCAATTCGATATCCAGAGGATCAATATAATATGTATCTCGATGTTAAATCATTGAAGGATGGTGGCAAGATCATCGACAAATTCATTCTATATTCTGGGAGTATGTCTGAACTCGATCTTATGAAATATTTTGCACAACTTCTACACATATTGTACGTAAGGTATAATCTTTGGGTTCTTCAGAGCCCATTCTCCTTGAACTTGATGAATCAAAAGGTTTTAATCTCCAATAACCAACAACTCCTAGACATTCATGTCGATGGTAATTTTTAATAAAGGAATACAAGATTCGTATTCGGACATGTTGTTCGTGCAATTAAATTGGATTTTATCCTTCATGGGATAGTGCTGACCTGATTTTGACACTAAGACTTCTCCAATACCTTTACCTTGATGATTTACGGCTCCATCAAAGAATAATGTCCAACATGGATATGCTTCAGAAATATCCTCTCCTACAAATAAGACTTTTTCATTGTGAAAATAAGTCTTATGTTGTTCATAATCTTCATCAACAGGATTTCCTACAAGATGATCATCCAAAGCTTTGCCTTTATCGTTTTCTGAGTCACATATACAAAGCAAATTCACTCAACAACATTTTCCACTTAGCTAACTTTCCGGTCGGCATCGCCTTCTGGAAGATATACTTCAGTGGATCCATTCTTTATATGAGGTATGTAGTATAAGAAGACAAATAATGTCTCAACTTCTGGTCAAGCCACGTTAAGAAGACAACACATTCTCTCCAACAAAGTGTAACGAGACTCGTATGGAGTAAACTTCTTGATTATATAATAGAGAATCCTTTATTTCTTTCCTGTCTCGTCGTGTTGACCAAGTATGCATCCGAATGCACTATCTGAGACAGACAAGTATAAAAAACAAAGGACTCCTTTCTCGCGGAGTAACCAACATCGGTGGATTGGAAAAATAGTTCTTGATAGCATCAAAAGAATTCTGACACTCTTTAGTCCACTTTCTCGGGGAGTCTTTCTTCAACAAATTGAAAAAAGACTCACACCCCACGGTTGATTGAGCTATGAATCGACTGATGTAGTTTAACCTTCATAAGAAACTCATCACCTCTTTTCTTGTCTTCAGTGGAGGTAACTCGTGAATTTCTTTAATCTTAGAAGGGTTGAGCTCAATACCTTTCTGATGACTATAAATCCCACCAACTTTTCGGCTGGAACTCAAAAAGCGCACTTGGCGGGATTTAGCTTTAAATTGTAATGATGCAAACGATCGAAAAATTTCCTTAGATGTGTCAAGTGGGTCGAATTCTCGTGGTACTTGATTATGACGTCATCCACATACACCTCAATCTCCTTATGAATCATATCATGAAATATTTTTGTCATAGCCGTCATATAGGTAGCACCAGCATTATTGAGGACAAATGGCATCACACTGTAGTGATATACACACCAAGGTGTAATAAAAGTCATCCTATCTGCGACTTCCTCATCTATCAGAATCTTGTGATAACCTGCAGAACAATTGGCAAATGACTGCACTTCATGCTTAGAACAATTATCAATGAAAATATTAATATTTGGAAACGGAATATTATCGTTCGGGCTAGCTTTGTTGAAGTCTATGTAGTCTACGCAAATCAAGATTTTCCTGTCTTTCTTGGCAACTAAAACAACATTGGCTAACCAAGTTGGGTATTGTGTCACATCCACGAATCGAGACTTTTGTGGTTGGTGATATCTTCTTTAATCTTTAAACTAAATTTAGGCTTTAAATTTTGAGCCTTTTTCTTCACCAGATCAAACCCCAGATAAATCAGTAGTTTATGTGCTACAACATTGGTACTCAGCCCTTGCATGTCATCGACTTCCCCGACAAACACGTCAATATATTCAACAGGCAAATAAATTAGGCCTTTTATCTGAGTTTCATTTAAGTGGATGGTGCTCTTAACCTCTTTAACAAATTCTGGGTCTCCAAGATTTACCATTTCCGTTTCCTCTAGATTCGGCTTATGCTGGTTTTGAAGCTGCCAAAATTCCTTGGTGACATAGTATGGTTCCTTACTTTCTTCTATGTAATCATCAACCTCGTTATCACCTTACTCATTTTTTTCATTCAAATCGTGACATGACATGAAATTGGCAGGTTTAAGGCTTACATTACTGAAACCATAAACAAACAAAGTTAGAAAATAAAAGTATCTCAAACGATTAAAATAAATTAACAAAGGGGCTTTTATTCAATTTTAAATACAATGCATACATTGGCGATGGCATGGGCCTATCTATACTTCTTTGAACATCACAATAGAAATTCAAAAATTCAAAGAGTTAACAAAATGCAAAATGGTGGGTCTCAGACCTCTTCCGAACTACCACCAATTTTAATGTGCATGAAACGATGCCTTTTTATCGAGTAGTTTGGGGGATCAGGATGGGTGTTGAGGTCTAGTTATGCAGCAACTCTCCTAGCTTAGCATCGTGGATACCAGCTATCTCAACCTCTTCCTCAATAACATCATTGATCTCCTATAAGAGGTCACATATTTCTTCCCCGAGGTCTTCATGCTCGGCATACTCCCGGAATGGGAATGATTTATAAAAATGTGGGATCAGCTTAGCCCATGCTTGATCATTTTTATCTTCATTTTCATATCATTATATGTGGGGATAAACCCCAAACCATATCTGGCTCCTTTAACGCGGACTGGAATATGATCAATAATTCCTTGGGAATTTCGTCCCTATCCGATACCTGGTTCAAAACCATTCTGCAGGATCATTGTGGCTATTGCCTTGTATACAAGAACATGGGAGTCTATGGGGACAAGTCTTCACCGGTGGCATTTACCAGGTCTACCATGTAGATTTCAGTACCTTGCAATATCTCATAAATGATCGGCGCCTATTTGACAGAGTGACTCCTTTCACCATGAATAACCATCTCTTCGTTCTTCCAAACAAGCTTCATCATCTAATCTAGAGTAGAAGGGACATCTCCAGCCATATGGAGAAAAGGCCTTCCCAAAAGAAGGTTATAGCTGGTATCGATATCTTATACTTCAAATTGTGCACTAAATTCTTCTGGGCCCATTTGGATGATCAGATTCACCGCCCCCAACGTATCTCTCTAAATCACATCAAAATCTCTTACATTGACTTATTTTTGTTCAAGTTTTCCAAAGTCAAACCTAAACTACCTCAACGTGAACAACGGGCATAGATATTCAAACAAGAACCATCATCCACCAAAATGCGATTTAGGATTTTCTCACGGCATATGAAAGTGATGTGCAATGCCTTCTAGTGAGAACTCCCTTCACAAGGCAACTCGTCATTGCAAAAGCTTATCCGATGCCATCGAATAATATGGTGGATGATAGCGGCCAAGTTACATCTAGTTGTGCCCACGGGTACATGCGTATCATCGAGAGCCTTCATCAAAGCATACATGTGAGAT
This sequence comes from Solanum peruvianum, assembly GCA_027705065.1. Lineage (NCBI taxonomy): Eukaryota > Viridiplantae > Streptophyta > Magnoliopsida > Solanales > Solanaceae > Solanum > Solanum peruvianum. The sequence goes on from JAKWJD010001755.1 coordinate 28,401,690, forward strand.
TGAGAACTTATCAGCAGGGCCCATACGGAAATCTGGGCTGGAGTCTTCTCCAAATGCTTGACAATAGAATAATCTTTCGGATGCATTCTTCTCCAAAATTCCTCTGCTTCTCCTTCTCTTATTGGTGTTTTAGACTAAACCTTCTTCGTACATTTGAAACCAGCTCGTTAGGAGTGGAACATAATCTGGATCTTATCATGCCTTGAGCAGCAGCAGTTTCAATAACGAACATAGGCTTGAAGAGAGTTTTTGATTGAACCAAAGCAACAATCTTTGCGAGTGTCAAAATAACGAACTCTTTCTTCTCTTTATTGAACAATGAAGCTACAACCTTTTCCAAATCATTGTGAACGATTAAAGTAATCATTTTTGTTCCACACCATTCATCGTCTGTCTCTATTATATTGACATTGTTGTCCCTATGATTCGACAGCGGATTGGTGATGACATTTGGTGACACTGGTTTAAGAGAGACTACCTCTTTTTAATCAAATTCTGAATTTCGTGCTTGAGGTTGATACAATCCTCAGTTCATGCAAAACACTGTTGAAATGATAATCACATCTTTTATCGGGTCTCTAGAATTTTGAATTGACATCCACGGGTGTAGGCCCCATAGGGTGGATGTATTCGACCCCAGCCACTCGCTCATATAACTGCCTTGTTGAGGAGGAGACACCTGTTGATAACTTCTGGTATTTTGATGGGGAGCTTGGCTTTTGGGATATGAATTTTTTTGGTAGTTTGGCGATGGAGCATGGTAATTCAGAGGTGAATTTTTGTATACTGCAGCTTGGAATTGATACACAGGAGGGGTGCTTGGTAGCATGACTGCACGTTAGCACAATTAGGAGCAACACCTTGGCAGGGAGATGGAATTTGGTAGGGTGGAGGATGATTTGGGTAAATGGGAGATGTATTTTGGTGATTCTGGGGTGGACTTTTGTATTGTGGAGCTTGGACGTTTGGATAAGTGGCGTTAGAATTATTATAAATTGGAGGATTATTGGGATTACTAGCTTGCATTCAGCAAGCTTGCTAAAACATTTGGGAATGCCTGGAACGACCTTGGGAATGTGACGAGCTTCTGGGGGTTTTCTTTCCCACATATGAAACAACATTGCTTTTTTTTAACAACCCTGAAGATACAGGCGATGCGGCTGTACAGGCTATCTTTCCTAATTTTACACATCCTGGATAGTCTCACCATTCTTGATTATCTCGGCAAACATTGCTCCAACGAGAAACATAATTCTATCATAATATTTAGGCTCTTGCACGCGCACGAATACTTCAATGATTTCTTTCTCAGGCATGGGTGGTCTCACCCTTGCCACTTCTTTTGTCTACCTATAGGAGAACTTCCTATAACTCACGGTTGATTTTTGCTTCATCTTCTAATAAGAGCATCGTTCTTGAAAAATTTCTACGGTGTAAGCAAATCGATTGATAAAATCTTTGGCCAATGTATTCCAGTTGGGACATTGCCTGATTTCATGCAAGGTGAACCATTAGAGAGCTTCTCCGCACAGGCTTCGCTGAAGATCCGCATTAATTGAGCATCATCCCTACCAACTCCAAGGAACTGGTCGCACTAGGCTCTTAAATGAGCCAGAGGGTTGCCCAATCATCCGAAGGTGTCAAACTTCGTGATCTTGAACCCTTCTAGAAGGTTCAAATTTGGATGAATACATAATTTTTCATAACTAAGCCCGACGATATCAGGGATTCATTCGAGCTCCTTCATGGCCTTCTTGATCTCTTCTTTTATGTCGACCTTTACCTCTTTCTTTGCCCTCCACTCCTTTTTTTGTTCCTCATCATGGTTCAGCTAAGAACCATGCAAATCGTGCTCAGCAGGGACGGGGATTTGGAAAGTGGTTCTTTTGGGTAATAGTGGAGCTACAGAGGGACTCTGAGCATTTTTAGTGGTTTGATAATTTTTGGGTGTGTTTGAGGAATTATATTCTGATTTAAGTGGTGGTGGGATGTTTGTGGATTATAAGTATTTTGATTTGGATTTTTGTTTTGAATTTTGCAATGGTGGAGTGATTTTATGGTGGGTATTTTGAGGATGGGGTGACATTTGGAGGTGGTTTTTTTGGAGTAGGTGGAGTTTTGTTACATGCGGAAGCATGTTGTGGATTTTGGGTAGTCAGGTCTATAACCAAGGGATTCAGAGTAGGTGTAGATGGCTGGTTCTGGGCTTGATCCATATTTGAAAAATGGAAGTAGATTGAAGGTCTCCCATCAGCAGCGTTAGCAACAAATGTTGGTGGAGGCAAATCCTGTCTCCTTTGCATTTGTACCCTATCTCTGCAATCTGTTGCATAAGTTGTAAAATCAACTCATTCTGGTCCGCTATAGTGGGTTGATCCACCACAACATCTGTAAGACTCACTTCTTTGTTATATCCCCATTAACTATCTTTCCTTTCTTAGAGCTTTGTGTCTAGGGAAGAAATCTGCGGGACCTTTTGATCTTGTGAAATAGGGATGATCCGCCAGCTTTCGATCGACACAAATTAGTTTCAAAGTACCTGAGAAGGAAAACAACTCAAAGACAAATTTGTCAGTGCAGATTCAGAGTACAAAATGCATAATATCACACAGAGAGCAAATAAACACACAAGTTGCTTTTTTTGAGGTTATCTTCAACTCACGAGTGAGGTCGGGAACATTTTTAAAAAACAGGAGTTTGCTTGTTTTAGTTTTTGACACTGTCTAAGAAAGGCTCAATCACGTTGAGCTACATCTTCTTGCAGCTGATCTTTGATGTTCGTTTATCTAGCATTCGTATCTTTTCGTAGCATAGAGGGGGAGAATGAAAATTTTTAAAGATAGGGCTCGGGCCGGAAAAGTTTCTTTGATTTTTCATTTAAGATCATTTATGAGTATAAATATGAGAAGAATATAATGAGTGTAAGATACATATCTTGAATATTAGAAATTTATGATGAAAAATAATGAAAAAATGGTGCTATTTATTTTTTTTGATAATCTTTTTGCCTTTTAGTATAATTAGAAGACTCTTTCTCTCTCTTCATTTATCAAAAGTGAACAAGTTTGTTTTGTTTGTTTTCCTTTTTAGTCGTGTGAATGGTGGTAATTTTCTTTTCTTTTTTATTTTTTTTGTTGTTTTATCCTCTCTGTTAAGTGTAAAAAAAGAGGGTCCCACATAAAAAGAAAAAACATTTCAAAAAATGACAATTGTATTTTTTCTTGTGTGTAAAAAAATCCTATGTTTTTTTTTAAAAGATACACATTTCTTTTAATAAAATATATAACTTGTTTTTTGGAATCATAAAAGGGTAGTTTCTTAAAAAAGGAAGAATAATAACATTTTATATGTTAATTCAAATGCTAAAATCAGATTGAGGGTGACTTTTTTTTATTTTTTCCCATGAGTTATACTCTTAATTAATAAAGCAATATGAGCAATTATTTTTACAAGATTAAGTTTTAATTATGAGTATCCAAATTTGTCTTTATAAATTTGCTTAGTCCTTAAGTATCTTAAAAATTCATTGTCTTCTACGAGAATTTGTTATATATGTTGTCGCATTAAATTGTATTAACCATATTTTCATTTTGTTCCAATTTCTGATATGGCTGAACGAGAACATTCTCAAATTACTCCAAGTGGGTGTTCTCAAAGTCGAGCAAAGAGACAAGGTAGAGAGCAAGCCGCAGTAAGACGTGTTTTTGAGGGTGTGAAAATATACAGATTGGTGTCTCAAGGGCGACTCAAAATCCCTCAGGAAAATTAAGGGCCATTCAAAGGAAAAAGAAAAAGAAAAAAACTAAAGAGTGTGAGTCATTGAAGTTGTCCTCAAATATGTCAACATGTGATTTCATTCACTTTTTATAAATAAAATAGGCTGAAGTCGATGATCATAGGGAAATTTCAGATTTTAGAGCCTTAGCGTATTTTACAGACACTCTCCGTGAACAATAGTGTAGTTGATTGACTAATATTTATCATGACATTTGGCCTAGTCAACCTTTTAAGATTTACGTCTGTTGTCTTGAAGGCTTGTGGGATGATTTTAGTCTTTGAATTACTAGTAATTTTCATTGCTTATTTATATTTTAAGATATGAATTGGGTTGTTTGTTATTTTGCTCATATTATGTTATTAGACTTAAGAAACCTAGTTCAATATATAAGTCTACACATTAAGAAGTTCGTTTCATATTTTCGTTAAATGTTTAGTTTGTAGCTTATAATCGGATGCTTATGTGTCTTTTCTATTTTACATTTAAATATGAAGCCATTATGAGAATCAATTTTCTTGAATGCGTATGTCACATGCATAATTATTAAAATTCTTTCCTAATTATATGTCAATAACATATATGGCATCAAAAAGTATAATTGCTAACTTAAACAAATATGAAAAAAATTAATGTGATAATTATGATATCTGGAGTTGTAAAATATGGTATGTGCTGGAAGAGCGAAATTCTTTGGAAGGTATAAATCATGATCTAAATCAATAAGGAGAGGGTAATATATCACAACAAAAAGGGAATCTTAAAGCTTACAAATCTTGGAAGAAGGTCTACTCAACTACATGTGAAATAATAGTTAGTTCGGTAGTTGATGATCTCATACATGAATGTGAGGAATTCCCTACTTCCTATGTTATGTCGGCACATCTGTGAGGAACATGCAGGGGTACGTGGATAAATTTCCTCCGACGGGTGACTATAAAATTTTACACTTACAAAAAAAGTCATGATCAAAATATCAAACAACACCTTTGGGTGATGTAAAACATGATAGCTCAGCTCAAGAGTGTTGGCCATGTTCTTTTAGACGAGAAAAAAGTTAAGGTAGTAATTCCTTCTCTTCCCAATGATAGGGAACATTTGAAGGTTAACTTGACCCATAATGATAACATCAAAACTTTTTCCGGTGATGCACGTCATGTTGAACTTGACAATGAGCCCTTGGTGCTTCTAAAGCTACTTCAAAAGCCTTTGTGGAAGACTCAAGTGGTACAAAATCTTTAGGCTTCAAGCGCAAGAAAAAGTGGAACAGAAATGGGAAAGACAACGAAAGTAGAGAAGGAACCTTTATGAAAAATAAAAAGCCAAATTCCAAGAATTAAAAACAATTTTTCAAGAAGGGAGACAAGAGAAAACTAAAGTGCTACAATTGCAAAGTGATGGGGCATTTTTCTTGTATGTGTACAAATCCCAAAAGGGAAGCACTTTTAACCGCATCTTTAGGTGCTACATATTTTTGTAGCATTTCTTTACTAACTGAATCTTATCCTTTGCGGATTCTAGAGTAAGGGTCCACCAATAACGTGAGTCGATATAGAGGCATTTGTAGAGTTTAGTCGATTTTTATCTAAATAAAGGTGGATCTACGTAGGAAATAATGTTAGGCTTGAAATAATAGGTATAGGCACTTGCAAAGTGGACTTGTGTGGTGGTCGTTTCTTGATGTTGCCTGATGTTCTATATACTCTATAGATTAGACGAAACTTAGTTTCTATGTTTGTGTCTGTTCTTTTAGACATTGGTTTTGATTTATATTTTTGTTGTAATGGTGTTAGAATAACTCTAGATAATGTTTATATGGTTTTGTACTTCGTTATGACTGTTTTATCGTATTAGATTGTAATGCTTCAACATATGACTATTATGTTGGCCGTTGTGTAATGACATATTATTTAAGTAACAATTATGTGAATCTTATTATATGTCATGCTAGATTAGGTGACATAGTGAAAAATCGAATGAATAGGTATGCAAAATAAGCATATAGGTTCTTTCACTAAAATTAAATGCTAATTTGTGAAAATTGTCTTTCTTGAAAAATTACGTGTAAACCATTTAGGAAGGTTAGGAGAGCTGAGTTTCCACTTAAATTAATTAATTCTGATATTTCTGGTCCACGGAATGTAAGGGTACGATGTGATCTTACATACTTCATTATATTTGTTGATGATTTCACACACTTGTTTATGTCTATTTGATTTTTCATAAATCCAAAGCACTTGAGTTTTTAAAAAGATATATGAATGAAATTGAAAATTAAGTGGACAAAAGCATAGAGACTTTTAGAACAAATCGAGGATGTGAATATTTGTCAAAACAATCTGAAGGATTACGTACTGAAAAGGATATCATCTGAGAGTTAACTACTCCTTATACACCTCAACAAAACGGTGTAACTGAAAGAAGGAATAGGAAATTATTAGATATGACAAGATCATTAATGGCACATACAAATTTGTCTATCTCTTTTTGGGGAGATGCATTATTGACTGCAACATACATATCGAACAAAGTGCCTTCTAAATCAGTATCTTCCACTGCTTATGAACTTTGGACTAGTCATAAGACAAACCTGAATGATCAACGATCATGGGGTTGTGAAGCAAACATTAAAGACCGTTTAGGTGAGTTTTGTAAACTAAGTACCACAGGAAAAAACGTGTCTTTATAAGGTACTCTAAATGCTCCAAAAGGTATACATTCATCGATAAACTGGAGGATGGAAGTATTACTGAAACTAATTCAATGGATGTAAGATTTTTAGAAAAAGATTTTCCTATAAAGGGTGGAATAGATAAATTTGAGCCTCTTTACGAAATGTTGAATTAGAATATAAGATAATGTTTTCAAACATACATAATAATTCAATGTATCAAGGAATATTTCTTGGTCCAAGTGGGAGTTATGCAGCCAAAATTCTATATAGGAATCTGAACTTCAAATACGTAAGAGAACAAGAAAAGGTGTGCCTAAATGATCTTATGTGATTGAGGATTATATTTTTTTGATACTTTTTACAAAATTGGATTAACCGGATTCTGTTGCGGAGGCCATAGCGAGCCCTGAAAGGGATTAATTGTTAAACGTGATGAAAGAAGAACCAAGGTCCATGAAAACTAACAAAGTCTTGGATCTAGTCGACCTTCCAAAAGAACGTAAAGCTATTTGGAGTAAATGGATTCTTAAAGTTAAACATAGATAGGATCGGTCATTAGGAAGACACAAAACATGATTGGTGGCAAAAGGTTTTATTCAACAATTTGGAATAGACTACGAGGAAAATTTTTCACAAGTTATGAAGTTTACTTCCATAGGGTTACTTTTAGATATTTTTACACATTTAGATCTTGAGTTACACTAAATGGATGTGAAGACCGCCTTTCTCAATGGATAATTAAACGAGGAAACCTACATGGAACAACAAACAGGTTTAGTTGTTAAAGGTGAAGAAAAGGAAGTTTGTAAATTGAGAATATACATTTGTTGCCTAAAGCAATATTCAGATAGTGGTATCTAAGATTTCATAAGGATTTGATACCATTTGATTTCACCATGTACAATGAAGACTATTGTATTTACGTGAAAAAAGTCCAATGGAAATTTTGTAATTGTTACTCTTTATGTAGATGATATTTATAAGTGGAAATAATTTGGAGTATGTGAAAACTTTCAAGTCATGGTTATCAAATAATCTGATATGAAAGATTTTGGTAAAGCATACAACAAATTGGGTGTTAAAATCAAAGAAATTGTTCCAATAAAATATGGATTTATCTCAAGAAATTTATATAAAGAAAAATTTGAATATTTTCAAATGAATTGTTGAAAATCCATGAATACTGCTATATCAAGAAGTGAAATTTAGACCTTGAAATCCCAAGACTGAAAAGGAAAACAAAGACATGTCTTGAGTTCTTTATTGTGGTGCTATCTGGAGTTTGATGTATGCTATGATATGTACTCACCTAGAAATTGTTATGTCGTGAGTCTAGTTAGAAGGTATCAATCCAATCATTGAAGAGATGATTGAAAAGCAGTAAAGAGAATATTCAAATACCTAATTTAGAACTGCAGATCAAACATTGGGGTATAGTGTATCTGATTTATGCATGTGAGGTTATACAAATGCTGAATGGGCTAGTTACCGGGATTATAGAAAATCAACATTTGGTTAGGCTTTCTTACAAACTGGTGTTGTTGCTTCTTGGAAAAATAAGAAGAAAACTTGTGCATCTCTTTCAACAATGGAATATGAATTAGTGGCTTCAGCGTCTGAAGTAGGAGAAGTTGGTTTGTTAAAGATATTCTTTGAGCATTTGAGTATTGCACAAAATTATAAGGGTCCTTTGATTCTATATTGTTATAGTCAAGAGGCTTCGCATACACAAAGGAATTTAAGTATCACATCAAGACCAAACAGATTGGCATCATGTATAGTGTTTTGAGAGACGTAATGGCATGTAGACAAAATAACTTTGTAATACATTCCTACACGTGAAATGATAGTTGATCTTTTTACGAAGGTCATCTCTATAGACTCATTTTATAAACATGTTAAGACTCTAGGTTTACGTAAAATATGATTATATTTTAGAATTGTAATATAAGTTGATGTTATAATGTATTCTTCACTATAAAAGAATTTGATTTATGTTCAAATATAGTAAGCATGTGATATTTAATAAGAAGTAAAATGTGTGTAACCAGTTTCATGATCGGATCTCTCACACGAGCAACTACCTCGTATGTCGGGAAACATGAAGATATGAGTTCCACCACCTAATTCTGACTTGTTTTATGAGCCACACAAAAGTTTCTCAAAGAAAATGTTTTTATGGATCATTGAAAAAGAGAGTCTGGGTTAAGCATCTTGAGGTGTTTAAACTGAGGTCCATACAATGTTATATAATCAAAAGAATGAGACACATACACTAATATAAGGTCAAAAACATCATAACCGTGTTTCATACCACGTGTTTCAAGCGTTCAATGAGCTAATGAATGAATGATTCCCTGCTTATTCATTGTGCGAGATCCTGAAAAGTTAAAATGACTTTTCAATGAAATACTCTTTGACCTTTTTGCTTTTCTTGAAGTTTCTATCGATGTTGATTGTTTAGAATGTCGCTAATATCCATGAATGATTCGTTCATGCAATACATGTTTAAGAAAGCAGTTTGACTGGAATAGAGGGATTTGAGTAGAAAGGAAAGAGGAGTAATTGAATAATAAACTTTTTTATACAGACTGACTATTGCACTAAATATATAGTGTAATTGTGTGTATAATGTTAAACATGAACTCGAGTTAACCTCTTTAAGAGGATTAGAGATCGAATAAGTAACTATTGAAGTAGTGAATAATGTCTGTTTATTGACAGTAATGATGTCATTTTAATAATAATGAATTCATTCCACATGTGATTTAATTACTATATAGGACTTGTAAAACCTTAAAGGTAAGGTCTTGATGCTCATAGGTCGCACAAATTATTTGTCGTATAAATTGTGTGTTTAGTTGATGTTGTGTTGGCTTGGGTCTTGTCCACCATGTGCGAAATGAAAGATGTATGTTTTGAGTTTTGGTTGCCCATTAGGATCAACCCGACCCTATCCAACCCAGTAATATTTTTCTTAAATAAATAAAAAAAAAGATAAATATTAATTTAAAAAGTGGTGGGAACAGTTACATGGTAACTATTCCAACATAATTATGCTCTCTTTTTTTAATTAAGTTATATTTTCTTTTAATTTTCTAATGCTTCAGAACAAATAAATAAGAAGAACAACCAAAAACCCAAAAATATTTAGACTAAGACACAACAAACTGTATTTGATTTGTTAAAGTCTTTATTCAAGATTTAATCCACTGAAATAAGGTGCACAAATCTTAAATTGTATCTTTTTTGCATACAAATAGTACAGGTTTTATCACATGTATAGTAAAAACGCTAAAATTATAAAATGGAATCAAGTATAGGGAAACGTTCTTGGTGTATGATCGCAATACAAGTTGAGATTTGTGTACAGTCTTTCGATATTAAATTTGCAAGATATTTGTAACCAGGCAAAGTTTAAGATAGATGTATGTTCTCTCTCAGGCTACATACCCCATTTTAAATGTGTTTCTCTCAAACACTGATTTTCCACATGAACGCCAGCCTACGCCTTACCCCACGCACTCCCTTTTTGTGAGTGTTAGTATATGAGACTGGGGTTCACCCTCTGGGGCTGAACCTCATGTCGACCTACACCTTAGGCCATCAATCTAGCTACATTTATTTCGCGACCTCCCTCTAAGGCAATACAAAAAGACATGGGTGAGTATGTATTTGCAACAACAAAAAAAATTATGTTAAACCACAACTAGTAGGTGAAATTACCATTAAAATATATATAACCTATTAACAAGAAAGATCCAACAATAATATCAAAACTTATTTGCTAAATCACACCCAATGAAATGGGTTTTAGCCAAACATCAACCAATAAAAAAATTACACCTAAAAGGATAATGGAATCATGTTGGTATAAGAAATTACCCTTAATATGAGCAACAGATGATGAACAGAGAAGACCAACTTCAAACATAGGGAAGATGAAACTCTTCCTTCTTGAAGTCTCCCATAAAAAGTCTTTCAAAACATTCGAGAAAATATATAGGAAAATATTCTGAAGTCTCAAAACTATAAAAATATTCATATATAAAAATAAAAATTACAACTAGTATTAATATCTTTCATATTAAGTTCTTCGACGGACCATTCATCGAGGCTAGTCTCTATCACCAAATGACTCGGAGAATTTCCTTTCTTTCTAGTTCATCATCATTTTGTGCTTGGTTTCAACATCTTCATGTTCTGGACCATTGGGTGGTATAGCATTTCTTGTCAAGCCTTTTTCGCCGATGTGCCAAGTGATCCTTTCATCAGATTTTTTCCACTTCCATTAGTGCTTCGCATGTTTGGAACAAAGGGTGGCGTACATCCACTCAATGACTAACCAATTGTGCTTTGTAATGCTCAGGCTTAAATTTCTATGTTCTTTTCATCTTTTAATTCCTTTTTTCATGTATGTGTCCATGCTTGCATAAAAGCTTCAAATGCCTGAAAGAAAGAGTTTTAATCAGATATTCAGACATAATAAGTATTAGAGGATATTATTTCTATCAAAATAAATCTCTAAATGAGTAAAATTGTAGGACTCATGAACACCCCCAACTTAATCTGTAGCACTCCATCGACAAAATAGACCAAAAAATATGTTTTTCAGAAAAATATGTAGGTACAACTAACAGTGGCATCGACGGTCCGTAGAAAAGACGACGGTCCGTCCTACACAACCCTTTATGGGATCAGAAACTCCCAAAAATTCTGCTGGGAAAAAAATTGGCTAAGTCTTGATCGACGGACGGACGGACAGTCCGTAGGTCAGACGATGTACCGTAGTCCGTGATCATCAATCAATACCCCCATTCAGCCACTCTTTAAATGAGTTTATTTGTGACTTATGGAAGTCATTTCAGAAAGGTCTTGGTACTCAAGTTAACCTTAATACAACATTTCATCCACAGAAGGATGGGCAGGCTGAGCGTACCATTCAAACTTTAGAGGATATCTTGAGAGCTTGTGTGATCGATTTTAAAGGTAGTTGGGATGATCACCTTTCTCTTATTGAGTTTGCCTATAATAATAGCTACCATTCAAGCATTCAGATGGCCCCTTATGAGGCTTAATATGGGCGTAGATGTAGATCTCATGTTGGTGGTTTGAAGTAGGTGAAGTAGTGTTGATAGGGCAAGACTCAGTCCTTTATGCTATGCATAAAGTGCAACTCATTATAGATAGGCTTAAGACATCCCAAAAGAAATCTTATGCAGATGTAAGGAGAAAACTAGAGTTCCAAGTTGATGATTGGGTTTTTCTTAAAATCTCACCTATTAAAGGGGTGATGAGATTTGGAAAGAAAGGGATGCTCAGTCCTAGATATGTAGGCTCTTAGAAGATCTTGAAAAGGGTTGGCAAGGTTGCATATGAGTTAGAGTTGCCAACAAAATTAGCAGCAGTGCATCCGGTCTTCCACATCTCACTCTTGAAGAAGTGTGTGGGCGATCCAGCCTCTATAGTGCCATTGAAGAGTGTGTCTGTGAAAGATAGTCTTTCTTAAGAGGATGTACTAGTTAAGATTCTTGACTGTCAGGGCAGAAGGTTGAGAAACAAAGAATTCTCTTCAGTCAAGGGTTTGTGGAGGAGTCAGTCTGTAGAGGGAGCTACTTGGGAAGAAGAAGAAGCCATGAAATCCAAGTATCCTCACCTCTTTCGTTACGATTCAACTCCTGCTTGAGGTAATAGTTCCTCTTCAGATCTCCACTCATTCATGCATAAATTAAGTTTTAGAATTATGTTTCCTCAGTTTATACTTGCATTTTCAGCATATTTGCATGTACTTAGAACGAAACTCAGTCAGAAGCTCAGTTCTCAGTGTTTAGTAGTGGGGTTTGCAGCTCTCTCCCGCTTTTTAGACTAGTTTAGTCTTCATTCGCGGATGAATGTTCCCAAGGGGGACATAATGAAACACCCCGTTGAAAAAATAGACCAAAAATCAATTTTTTAAGAAAAATTTGCAGGTGAAACCAACGGTGGCATCGACGGTCCGTAGCACAGACGACATTCCATCCTGCACAACCGTCGATGGGATCAGAAACTCCCAAAAATCAGCCGTTAAAAAAATTGGCTAAGTCTTGATCGACATACACACCGACTGTCCGTAGGTCAGACGACGGTCTGTAGTCCGTGACCGTCGATCGAGACCTCCATTCACCCATTCTCTGGCAAGAGCTACAGATGACCAGCATGCTTGATAGGTTGACCTACTGTCTGTAGCTCGAAAATTGTAGACAGTTATGGGGAAATGCAGTTGGGTCAACTTCAAATGATAATATCTCTTAGCACAAAAATAATTACGTGTCCTATGACCTACCTACAGAAAGATAATTGAATTAGGATTTAATAGACTCCGACCTTGAAAAATTCAGACCTACAAGTAAAAAGTTATGTCCATTTTATTAAAGTCGTGTCGAACCGGCCCTGATGACAGACCTAACGACGAGGCGTCGGGCAGATGACGGACCGTCAGTACAGGTCGTCGTTTGTTCGATAGCACCTTTCCCAAGAGTTTTTTGACCTTTGTCACTCCATTTAAATCTTATGTTACATCGTTTTAACACTAAATAATCATATTTAAGTCAATTTAAGCTTAGAAACATAAGTAAAACATATCTAAGTCAAATGAATAAATCAAAACTTAGAAAACTAGAAGCAAGAAAGGAGAACAAGCTCAAGAAGCCTAGTTCAAGAACCTAGCAAGTTTCTAGAAGTTCCAGCACAGAATCTAAGTGTTTCTCCGTGAATTTCATCATCAGGTATGTGGGATTTCACTACTGGTTTCCTTTAACCATTTGGGTCCCTTGTTTTCTGTCAGGTTTTTTATTCTCTTATCATAATTAAACCTAGGGTTTTTAGAACATTGATAGAACTTCATGGAACTTATCAAATATATGTTCCATATTAGATTATCATGTTATTATTTGTGATTATCGCATGACTTTCAGAACCATAGCTTTGTATTTCTTTATTTCTTGAATTACACATGCTAGGTCATATATTTCAAACACTTCAGATATACATGCCTCAGTTATAAATGCATAATTACCAGATTTATTGTTGCATTCTCAGTTTGCATGTTCAACTTAAACCTATCTAGTATTTACAGAAACTCAAACATAATAAGTTAAATAGAAAATTCATTGGGAGTATCAAAATGACGAGTTAGACTTAAGTTTAGCGTACCCAAAGAGTCCCAGAACTACTAGCCATGTAGGTTGTAAGTCCCCTCTGTGGGCAATCAGTTTAGTGATCATGCCAGCATGAATTTATACCTTTGGCATGGTATATTGGATCCTCTCGATGTGGCGTATACATTGGACTCCACATTTAGCTCCAGTCATTATAGTATCGGTTACTAGTAGTTCCCACAATTTTGTCAGACTCTCTACATTGACCAGTTATTGGTATATTCTGTACTCAGATTCTGCATGTTATAAATTGGGCATTGCATCCAGTTAGCCTAGAATTCAGTTGATTATATCCGATTATTATACTTGCTATTTTACTTGTTCAGTTTTTTTTGTTTTATCTTTATTCTATCCTAAATACTCAGTAACGTTCAAGTACTGACGCATATGTGCGCTACATCTTCTCGTGATGTAGATTCAGGTTCTCAGTATCTAGATCATCCATAGATCGATTTTTTATCCCGAGTTCAGCAGATTAAGTGATGATCCGCATTGTCCAAGAACAATAGTCATTAGTGCCATTTTCGCCTTTAGTTATTTATTTACTGTTTTTGCTAGATTTAACTGGGGCTTGTCCCTGTATTTCTTGTCCAGTTTAGAGGCTATTTCAGGATTTAGTTTGTTTGATCTTAGTAGTGAGTTAGTATTTCTTTGTATTAAACTCATCGATTTTTCATATATCTCAGTTTTAGCATATGGATATTCCCCATCTTTTCATTATAATTTATGATTTAGCTTCCGCAATATTTCATTATCTTTATTATGCTCATGATCATGCCAGCAGGGTCAGATTGGGATCACTTGTGGTCCTTGGTTCCGTGTCCCCATCTCGGGGGTAGATCAGGGCGTGACAAAACTTTATATCACACCACTAGGTTTAGGTGTCCTAAGATGTCTTAAAAGAGACACTAAGTAGTGTCCTTTTCATGGGTGTGAAGTGAAATATAAGTGTTTTAGGTAAAACATCACTTTCTGGTATTCTTATCGTGTGTGAGGTGTGATATTATTCCACTCTAACTTGACGTTCTACATTTTAGATCATGCCTCCTTGTAGAGCTAATTCTACGAATGCAAACACCAGGAATGTAAACGCAACTCCTCCAGTACCACATCAGGAAGTCTGTAATTATGATTTCAGCAATGCCATATAGATGTTGGCTCAGAGTATGACTAACAAGCACAATCGAGTTCAAGATCATATGAATGAAAATAGTGGATCAGTGGCAGGAAGGGTCCGTGACTTTGTTAGGATGAATCCTTCTGAGTTCTTAGGATCGCAAGCTAATGAGGATCCTCTAAATTTCTTGGATGAGATCAAGAAAATCTTAAAGGTAATGCAAGTCACTGGGAATGATCGGGTTGATTTAGCATCATACCAATTGAAGGATGATGCTCATATCTACTACACTCAATGGATGGAGAATAGGGGTGCAAATGCGGCTCCTATCACTTGGGATTGCTTTAGTGAGACTTTTCCCGACAGGTTTTTCCCAATAGAGTAGAGTGAAGCAAAATCCCAAGATCTCATGAACTTAAGGAAGGGTAACATGATAGTCCAAGAGTATGGACTCAAGTTTAACAAACTCTCTAGCTATGCTCCTCACATGATTGCTGACTCCTGGGGTCAGATGAATAAATTTTTGTATGGAGTGTCAGATTTGGTGAAAAAGGAGTGCAGAAATTTGATATTACTAGGAGATATGAACATCTCTAGGGTTATTACTAATGCATAAGAGGTTGAGGGTGATAAGCTTAGGGAACAAGCTAAGGAAAATAATAAGGCTAGGACTGGATATTGTGATTATTCTCAGCAAAATTGGGTGGTGGAAATCGCTCACAGGGTCAGCAGAAGTTTTCGGCTCCAGCCCCTTGATCAGCTAGTGTTCCATCCTCCAAGAACAGGTATGACAAGAAGGGTAGATTACCAGGCTCTAAATATAAGGGATGTGTTTCAGGCACCAAGACTTACCCCACTTACCATAAGTATGGTAAGAACCATTCGGGCAGGTGTCTTGCAAGAAAAGAGGGATGTTTTGGATAAGGTCAATCTGGTCACAGGTTATGGGACTATCCTTCTAAATAGGGTCAAAGAGGTGGTAATGGTAGAGCTCAGTCTACAAAATCAGCAGCACCAACAATTCGCCAAAGTCAGCTGGGTAAATCATCTGTTAGAGGTGGCTATCTGCGCCAAAACAGACATTATGCTCTTTAGGCTCGCCAGGATCAGGAATGTTCTCCTCATGTAGTCACTGGTATGTTATAAGTTTTTTACCTAGATGTTTATGCATTGTTAAATCCAAGGGCTACTCTTTCTTTTGTAACTACTTATATAGCTGTCCAATTCAGTGTCAGTCCAGAAACTCTCTCACAATCTCAGTCTCTACTCCAGTCGGTGACCCAGTTATACCTAGACGGACATACAAAAATTGCCCCGTCATAGTCTATAAGAAAGTCACCTCAGGAGATTAGTAAAGTTAAAAATGGTAAACTTCGATGTCATTCTAGGCATGGATTAGTTACACTCATGTTATGCCTCAGTCAATTGTAAAACTAGGATTGTTCAATTTCCAAACGAACCACTCTTAGAATTAAAGGGTAGTAGCTTAGCGCCTATGGGTCGATATATTTCTTACTTTAAGGCTAGAAAGATGATCTCAAAGGGTTATATCTATCATCTAGTTCGGGTTAGTGATTCTAGCCTTGAAACCCCAACTCTTGAGTCAATTCCAATAGTTTGTGAATTTCCAGAAGTGTTTCAAAAAGATCTTCCATGAGTCCCTCCCCAAAGGGAAATCGACTTTGGAATTGATCTTCTTCTAGATACCCAGACTATTTCTATTCCTCCTTACGGAATGGCTCCAACAAAGCTTATAGAATTGAAAGAGCAGTTGAAAGACCTTCTAGGTAAGGGTTACATGAAACCTAGTATTTCACCATAGGGTGCACCACTGTTATTGGTAAGAAAGAAAGATGGTTCTCTCAGAATTTGCATTGACTACAGACAGTTAAACAAGGTCACAATCAAGAATAAGTATCCTATCCCCAGGATTGATGACTTGTTTGACAAACATCAGGGTGCTAGACATTTCTCAAAGATAGACTGCAGATCGGGTTATCATCAGCTTAGTGTCAGAGATAGTGACATTCAAAAAACAGCCTTCTAAACTTAGTATGGTCATTATGAATTTGTAGTTATGTCATTTGGACTAACTAATGCTCCTACAACTTTCATGGATTTGATGAACAGAGTCTTCAAATAATAGTTGCATTTGTTCGTTATCATCTTTGTTGATGATATACTCATTTACTCTAGGAGTGAGGAAGAACATGCTAGTCATTTGAGAGTCATTCTACAGACTTTCACGGATCACTAGTTATTCGCTATGTTTAGTAAATATGTGTTCTGGTTGCAATCGATTGCTTTTCTTGGTCATATTTTATCTAGTGAAAGGATCCGAGTGGATTCATAGAAGATAGAAGCAAGTGAAACAGTGGCCTAGACCTACCTCTGCTAAAGATATCAAAAGTTGCTTAGGTCTAGCACGTTATTACAGAAGGTTTATGGAAGGATTTTCATTCATAGCCTCACTATTGACAAGGTTTACTCAGAAGATGGTCGAATTACAATGGTCAATTAATTGTGAGAAAAGCTTTGAAGAATTTAAAACTAGATTGACTACAATTCCTGTCTTGACTCTACTAGAGAGTTCAGATGGTTATGTGATCTATTGTGATGCATCAAGAGTTGGACTAGTTTATGTGTTGATGCAGCGAGGTAAGGTGATAGCCTATGCCTCTACACAACTTAAGGTTCATGAGAAGAACTATCCAACTCATGACTCGCGCTTGAAGCAGTGGTGTTTGCACTAATGATCTTGAGACACTACTTGTATGGTTTTTCACGTAGATGTGTTCACTGACCATAAAAGCCTTTAATATGTGTTGTCCCAAAAGTAGTTGAATCTTCGTCAGAGGAGATGTATTGAGTTCTTTAAGGATTATGATATGAGTGTTCATTACTATCGTGGTAAGGCGAATGTAGTAGCAGAAGCTCTTAGTATATTATCTATGGGTAGTGTAGCCCATGTTGAGGAAGAAAGGAAGGAGCTAGTGAAGATATTCACAGGATTGCTCGCTTGAGAGTTCGCCTTATGAGCATATTAGACAGCGGTGTAATAGCTTAGAATTGGGCATAATCGTCTTTGGTAGTGGAGGTTAAAGAAAAGAAAGACAGTGACCCAGTCTTGCTTGAACTTAAGGGTGCAGTCCATAATCAGAGAGTAGAGGTTTTCTCCTAAGGGGGAGATGGTGTACTTCGCTACCAGGGTAGATTGTGTGTTCCCGATGTGACAGAGTTGAGACAGCATATTCTTGTAGAAGTCCATACCTCTCGGTATTTTATTAATCCATGTGCCACTAAGATGTACCGCGATCTTCTGAAAGTCTATTGGTGGAATGTCATGAAGAGGGATATAGAAGACTTTGTGAGTAAGTTCCCTAATTGCCAACAAGTCAAGGTAGAACATCAGAAACCAGGAGGTATTACTTAAGAGATAGATATTCCTAATTAGAAGTGGGACGTGATCAATATGGACTTCATAACAGGATTACCGCGTACTCTAAGACTGCATGACTCCATTTGCGTAATAGTTAATAGGATGACTAAGTCTTGTCGCTTTTAGCAGTCAAGACTAAACATTCGACGGAGGACTATGCCAAGATTTACATCAATGAAATTGTGAGGTTTCATGGGGTTCCTTTGTCTATCATCTCATATAGAGGTCCTCATTAATATGAGTTATCTTTCATTTCTTGAAGTCATTTTATAAAGTTCATGGTACTCAAGTTAACCTTAATACAACATTTCATCCACTGATGAATGGGTAGTAAGAGCTTACCATTCAGAAATTAGAGGATATGTTGAGAGATTGTGTGATCAATTTCAAACGTAGTTGGGATGATCAACTTCCTCTTATTGAGTTTGCCTAAAATAATAGCTACTATTCCAGCATTTAGAGGGCCCCTTATGAGGTTTTATATGGTCGTAGATGTAGATCTCATGTTTGTTGGTTTGAAGTAGGTGAAGCATTGTTGATGGGGACATACTCAGTCCTTTATGCTAAAGAGAAAGTGTACTCATTAGTGATAGACTTAAGACAACCCAAAGTTGTCAGAAATCTTATGCAGATGTAAGGAGAAGGGAACTAGAGTTTCAAGTTGATGATTGGGTTTTTCTGAAAATCTCACCTATGAAAGGGGTGATGAGATTTGGAAAGAAAGGGAAACTCAGTATTAGATATGTAGGCCCTTACAAGATCTTGAAAAGCGTTGGCAAGGTGTCATATGAGTTAGAATGACCCATTTAAATCTCTAACTACTTGATTGATACTCAATTAAAGGTTACAGTATGGGTAATGGTTGATACCTCTTCTTTCATGCCTTTCAACATCTTCTTTGACCCTTCAAATTTTTTGATGATATGCGAGAGCATATCCTTATGCCTTCCTCCTTCTTAATCCTTCTCACCATTTTTCCAATTCGAATTACAGCCTCTCCATTAAAAATCTCTATATTTCAAGCCTTCATCTCTACACCAACCTTTATTCCCACATTGTATATGGTAGTTTTACCGCTATTCACCGCCTTGATTGGGTGGAAAGTTCACCTCCTCATTATACATAGCTTTAAACTTCATCTCCTCAAGACTAGTGCTCCTGAACCCCATGACATTGACTTTATAGGCACAAACCCCAATCAATTTCATTTACAGATTATCAAGTTGTTTCATAATCTTGGCCATGTTTTGTACTCTCTCTTTTTCCTTCTTTCAATTTGCTCCTTCAATAGCTTATGGGAGAGGAGATACCAGGACCTCACAAGTGTACCATGCTCTATTGATCATTGTCGTACCATCAATTAGTTGAGCTTCTATTGCATAAGATTGTAGTATTAGGCCTCTGGGTGAGAGGTTGTCAGCGACACCTTTTTTTACCCAATCAAAACAATGATAAAAATAGTGAAGGAGTTTTTAGCTGGAAACCCATGGGTTGGTAATCGTAGGACCATCCTTTTGAATTGTAGCCAAGTTTCGTGCAAAGGATCTTAATTCAAGCACATAAAAGATTTGAATGCTATCCCAAATAGACATTATCTTAGAGGGAGGAAAAAATCGCACACCAAATGTAGTAACCAGCTCTTCACATAAAGTGATGAATGGGGTAATTCAGTTAACCACTTACAATCTTCCCCATCATGGAAAATGGGAACAATCTCAGTCTGAATAACTCTTGATAGATGTTTTTTAAAGAGAATGTCCTACAAACATTTACAAAGTTTTGAATATGCTCATTGGGATCCTCATGAGTCAATCTGCTTAAGAGTCCTTTTTGTTCCAGGAGCTATAACATTCTGCTTGTGGAACACTGCATTACCCTAGGCTGGTGTAAAAGATGGCTCCAACACTGTAACATCTTGTAAATTTAAATAGCTAGGAAGAAGCTTATAAGTTGAACTAGTTAGCTTCTGAAAGAATTATAATCTTGAAATTTTCTTAAGTTATGAATTTTTTAAAAAACTAAACTGCCATAACTTCTTCTTCAAGATGAGTTAGGTGTAGTTCCATATATAGTTGGAAATCCCTTGGAACAATCTTTCTGATGCCACTGCATTTGCACGATTTCAATATAAAGTTGGGTTATCAGATTAAGGAAATGTCCAAATCTGTGATTTTAAAGGACGGTCTTTTACTTACCCAACCAAATTTATTTGTTTTTGGTAGTATTATTAGGGTCTAAACTTATAGGATTCTGTTTCCACTTTTACCAAAAGATTTAGGATTTTGAGAAGGGTAAAAAGAGGATTAAAGAGGAGAAAAGATAAGAGGAAGCAAGAATGTTCAAGATCGTCGAAGTTCGGCTTGTGGAATTCTTAGAGGGTGATTCATATAAGGTATGTGACATATTTTAGTGTTTGTTAAGTTCACCCACACACTAAACTTGTTTCATTTCAGTTATGTTTGAGTTTGTTGGAAGATAAAACGTGAACTTTTTGAGGAATATTTTTAAATTCTTGGTTGTTAAAATGTTAGATGTTTAGTGTTTATTTGATTCCTGTTTCCGAGTTATTTTTCGAGTAAAATATATTGGATATTGAGGATACTAATGATCCTAAGTGTTTTGTAAAAGAACCATGGATTTTTAGATGGTTTAGAGATGAAAAACAAAGGATAAAAGTTAAGAACGCCCTGTCGTAGGGCCTTGGGGCACCGCGTCTCCCATAGGCCAACAATAAAATATATATATCTAGGCCTTTTGGGAGGCACGCCAATCAAAGCTCCACAGCTTGATCTTTGATTTTTGGGGCCTCACGCCTTACGCCTTCAGAGAACCAAGGACATCAATTCACCCCATTCTTCCCCCATCTTTTTGAGCTAGTTTCTCACTGATGTACCTCCGTCTCCTAGTTTATTCTAACACTCTAAGCTATGCCTAACCATCATGAAATAACCCATGAACATGAGATCATGAATCTTGAATCTATAATCCAGTTCAATTAAATTTAAGATCACAGTCAAAGAAGTTTAGAGTCACGTTCAAAAAGTAAGAAGTAAGTCAAAGTAAGTTTTTAAAGTATTCAAGAGTATTTAACAAAAGGTTTAACTTTGTTTTATGGCTCAAGTTTCAATATAACAAAGGAGTAAAGAGTTGAGTTCATTTCACAAAAAGTTATAAGGAACTAAGTTTTCTCGAAGACTTGTTTTAAGACTCAAGGTTCAAACTAAGTAAAAAGTAAAGAATTGAGTTCATTTCTCAAAAATTTATAAGGGAACTAAATATTCCTTAAAAGTTGTTTTAAGACTCAAATTTAAAGCTAAGTATATATTTTAGAGTTGAGTTCATTTCTCAAAATTTAAAAGGTATCTAAGTCGCTAAGAGTTTATAAATGCTTTTCACATTTAAGATAAGAGGAAACACACCAAAAGTGTTTCAAGTAAGAAAAGGGAATATTGATTCCAAATGAGGTTTTAAATCAAGGTGTTGAGCAATTATATAAACCCAAAGAATGATGTTGTTTGAACGACGCATGAGCTAGGTACATTGTTGGGTGTATTATTCAGCACCGATATGGGGATGCGAATTCATATAACTCAAGTTTCCATAAACCAAGTACTGATCATTGGTATTAATGGGTCTTACTTTTTAGATGATCACATAAATTAAGCTAGTGGATCCACTAAGTGAGTTAGCTTCCTATAGTAAATGCAAGGTATATAATGGTCATTGGCATCGCCAGGTAAAGTGTTGTAACATCGCTATAGCTGTTAAGTGATAGTTGTAGGTAAGAGAAGCTCCCACAGTAGTAATTGCATTGTTCTTCAAGGGATTATGCTTATTATGAATGCGGTCTGAGACTTCATTCATAATTTGCACAAGTAGATTTTGATATGAATCATGGTATGTTTTTATAATATTATGATTATGAGTTGACATTATGTTTTATATTGTTTTCCTTTTCTTTATATTCCACCTGTTTTAAAATGTTGTATAATGAAATGATTTAGCTATATTTATTTATGTTATTCATGATATGAGTAGAACTAAGGTAAGTGTTCCTTCTTACTCTCTTCTATCGTATGCTTTTTTAGAATTCTAACTCGAATACTCATACATACAATGTATTGATGTCAGTTGGCATGCAAGATATCCTATGCAGATGCAGGTATATAGGATTATGCTAAGTGAATACTTTAAAGTTATTTTCCTTGAGTTATTCCTTTTGTATGTAAGTCTCCCACTTAGTAAATAAATCTAGGCCAAGGATTCACTTGGGGCCAAATATGGTCTTCAAGTGCCAGTCTAGCCATGTGTGTAGGCTCGGGGCATGAAAAACACCTCCCATGAGATGATGCTCATTGACATTTGGTTCTCTGACATCGTTGAGGTTACCGATGTCATCTTGTTGGACCACATTGCTACCATACTACCATTTACACTCATAGTCCTTGCTTACAACACAAACACCTAAAACAGAAATGAAAATTAAGTAAGTAGACTACCACTAATAAGAACAAAATTTCTACTGAAATACATTTTCAGGTAACACCACTCCCTGACAGCGGTGCCATTTTGATGCTTATTGTTGAAAATGACACTAACCTATGGTATGAGTGTCTACAATCGTCGATTGTTTGATAACCTACCCAAGGGTTGAGGTCGTATTCAGAGGGAGTTGTTTTGTGAAAATAGAATTAAATTAGAATTTCGTTCTAATAGGTCATAGCAAAAGATATTAATAAATAAAAAAAGTTGTAAATTAAAGGGGTGACAACAAAGTGTCAAATATCGATGGCTGTTTTTGTTACAAGTAAAATAAAAATGATAAAAATGTAGAAGGAAATCAAGTATGAGAAAAAGTTCTTGGGGTGTGACGGCTCAATTGTTTGTTACATTCTTCGAATATGAAATTTGCAAGATAACAGTGACTAACCTAAACTTCAAATGGAAATAAGTTCCTCTTAGGAAACATAGCCCGTTTCAAATGTGTTCCTCTCAAACACTATTTTCCGCATGAAGGTCAGTCTACACCTTACCCCATTCACTCTCTCGAGCTTAGTGTTATGATATGGGTCTAGGGTCACCTCTCGGGCTGAATCATAAGTCGACCCACTCCTTAGGCCATTTGTCTAGTCATTTTGGTTTTGAGATCTCCCTCTCGGACAGGCCAACAACACATGGGTGAGTTTATATTTACAACTACAAATCAATTAAATCAAACCAAAATCACTAGGTGAAATCACCATTAAAATACATCTAAACTCTTTAAAAACAAGACCCAACAATAATATAAACACATATTTTCTTAATCACACCCAAAGAATGGGTTGTTTAGCAACACATCAAGCAATAAAATATTACACCTAAAATGATAATCAAATCAAATGGATATAAGAATAAACCTTAATATGAGTAGAGGAAGATTAATAGTGAAGGACCACTTCCAACTTGAGGAAGATTCATCCCTTCCTTTTTCATGTCTCCCACAAAACCCTCTCAAAACATGAGAGATTATACAAAGAAAAATATTCTTAAGTCTCAAAACTATAAAAATGTTCTGATCTCTAAAAATAAAACCTATAACTAGTACTTATAACTTTCAAATTAAGTTCTTCGGCAGACCACTCAGTGAGGTTAGTTGCAAAAATAAAATTACTAGGTGAAACACACCTCTTCTAGTTCAAGGTTGTTTGTGCTTGCCTTCACCATCTTCATGTTCTCGACCATTGGATGGTGTAGCATTGCTTCACAAACCTGTTTTGTGATGTGCCGACTACTCTTTTTGTTGCATTTTGATCCACTTTCTTCAAGGATTCACATGTTTGAAAAAAAATAGCGTACGCCCACTAGGCGACTTTCCAAGTGTGCTCGGCGATGCTCACCAGACTATAGTTTCTATATTCTTTTCAGCATTTTTGTTCCTTTTTAAGTTTAATTATTCATGCTTGCTTTAAAACTTCAAATACCTGAAACTTATGAGTTTTCATTAGATATTGTGACTAAATAAGCATTAGAGGACACCATTTATATTAAAATAAATCCCTAAAAAATCCAATTCGAGGATGCATCAACTTACATTCTTCAAATGGTAAAACTTCAAAATTTTCTCTTGAAGAAATAATAAATAGAAAAATGACTCAAAAATATTATAAAAAATGTATTATTTCTCTTGAGAAAAAGAATAACCTAATGAGGGATATTATCTATCAAGCACATTCAAATAATAATGTTTCATCCTGGAATAAATAAAAGGTATACCAAAGTTTTTTTTGTTGAATAGATAAAACAATTAAGCATATACATTTCATTTGTTTCTAAAATCTACTGTAATATATGTACCTATGTTAATAGAAATAACTAGAACAACTTTAGTAAAGTAAAATTTAAGGTGGGAGGAATAAATCCCGTTGAGTGCTTTCTAATGTATATTCTATTAATTTCCTTGAAGGAAATAACAATTCATTATCTTTACTAAAGGAAGTGACAATAATATCAAATTTATCACATTGATTAAAAGAATTTTTAAGTGTTAATAACGAATGATAATGGAATTCAAAAGATGTGCACATTAAGTATTCAAAATATATTGAAGAACTATCAAATTTTTCAAAATTCTTTTATATTTTTTGTTCTCATGAAAACTATAAAAGGTGAATATCAACATGTTCACCAATCATGTTATCTTACATAGATTCATTTGTATAAGATAGTGATATGTGTGTTTCCAATATACATGTAGTTTAGCATTCATAGAGATGAACTATGGAGTTTAGAAAGAATCCATTGTTGAGAGTTATGTTCCTCACCTTGTAATCTCCTTTTTCATTTTTTCTTTCCAGACCGCTATATTCTTAAGAAATTATTATATATATATGCATATATATATATATATATATATATATATATATATATATATATATATATATATATATATATATATATATATATATATGTGTGTGTGTGTGTGTGTTTGTGTGTGTGTGTGTGTATGTATGTATGTATCACATACCATTAGATTAAAAAAAGTGTCATCATATTTAACTTTTTTAGTTAAAAATAAGAGAAATAATACAAAAAAAAAAACCATTAATTATCTATAAGTAATTACAACTAAACTAATCATGAAGATGCTTTTTTTTTTTGGCCAAAAAGTCAGGAATGTTACTTTCCTTATGTGATTAAAATTATTCTTTATATAGATGGACTAAAAATATGAATAATTTTTTTTAGAGAAAATTATTGTCATTATTAATGTATGATAATTTTCACCTTTTCAGTTATTAGCGCTTTCTTTTTTCCCAACAAAAGAGAAAGTACCATGACAACCATGAGCATGAAAAAAATATTCTCTAGTAGTTGTGGTAATGATTGAAACTCTAAAAGTTTTTTAATTGAAAACTCACCTCTGAAAGAAGAGAAGATTGAGTAAGAATATGAAGAACTAACCTCATTGATACAATCAATTAGGTGCCTAACACACTTATTGTTCAAATTCATTCTCGATTAACCATAACATTGGAAATACTTCTTGACTTCTATTGTCCGTTAAGGAAATGAATTTGTGTACCATCAACCCATGTGAATGACAATACTCCTTGTCGTCTGAAACAATGTTTTTCACAGAATTTAGAAGTATTTTCAATTGTTACACAGAAAAGTCATTCTGAAGGCATCTGATTATGGAAAATCGAGAAAGAATTTAAACAATAAGAGCATTAGACAGCTGACTCATTCTATTAATGAGACTAGTTTCTTCACATTCTGTCTCAATCTACTCTTTTTTCTAAGTTGTGTTTTCAATAAGAGAATCTTTCATAGTTTCCATCATCACAACAACTACTAGGGAATTGGTCTTTCTCACTCATGGTTGTCATGCTACTTTTTCTTTTGTTGAGAAACAAAAAAGCGATAATAACTAAAAAGGAGAACATTATCATACCTCAAAACTGAGAATTATTGTTCCTCAAATGAATTATCCATATTACTAGTCCATCTATAGAAAGAATAATGTGAATCATATTTCTAGACCTTTTGGGGAAAAAAATCATCCCGATAAGTTTACTTATAATTAGTTAGAGATAATTAATGGTGTTTCTTTTTTGTTTGTTGTTTCTTTAGTTCTAAATTATCAATGTTATATATAATGACACTATTTTTTAATCTGTGTGTGTGTGTATCTGAAGTAATTCTTAAAAATATAGGGGTCCGAAGCGGGAAAATGATAGAGGATATTACAAGGTGAGGAACATCAATATTATAGAGGATATTACTAGGTGAGGAACATAACTCTCATCAATGTAATAATGTTGTTTGACATCATTGTTTTCAGAAAAAGACAATGCATTTCACTAAAGCTGATTTATATCAAAGGTAGATAGTTTGACATTGAATATCTTTGATAAATAGTTGAATCACTGCTTATGAGGATAAAATCAAGTGTTTATCTATGATGAAATATAGTATAGAATAACTTTGTTATGCATATTACCAACAATTATGTCATATTTGACCTCCTATCAATTAATTTGGGGACGGGTACATAATATTTTCCACCTAAAATCTCTTAATGTGCGATACGTGAGTTGATTTGATAAACATTGTAGTGGACTAAGTTGTGGGAAGCGAGACTAGATCATTTTGACACGTGAAGAAGGGTGAATAGACAAACTACTGAAGAGGATTGAGAGGTTTGTTCTAGAGGGTACAGGGATACTCATTCAAAAGATAATTCAAGTCGAATTCTAGAAGCATTTGTTAACCCAAAATTAATCTCATATTTCAGTTTCAAATGCTCCTTCTAAATATCCCAAAAGTACATAGTATACGGTGTGAATAATGCATGGTAAATCAGTTTGTTCCAATTGCAATAATTCATACAACGGGGAAAAAAGTAAATAATAATAATAAATAGGAAATATGTTGTAGAAAAGATAATAACTTGTGAAACCTCATGCAAGTTTAACGTACTTCATTACTATGATAATTATTCAAAATATAATTCATGTCAAATGCTACACAAATTTTCTGACCCAAAGTTAACTCATATTTCCGTTGCAAATTCTCATATTAAATGTTCTGGAAGGACAATCTATGACGTGCACAAAGCATGATAAAAAAATCGGTATCAAATGCAATAATCCTTAGGAAGGGAAAAATAAAAATGATCATAATAAGGAGACAATGTGTTGTAAAGTATCATAATTAGGTCTCCTTTGTTTTTATTTAATGTTGGTCTGAGTATTTGAACCTAATATTAAACTGCATATGTTTGTAATAAAATTGGAGCACTTATTTGATCTGAATAGATCTTAGTAAGTGAGACCCTATTAAGAGGATTTTTTTTGTGTGTATATTCATCCCCACTCCATTCACAATCACCAAACACCACTACAACCATTACGCCAACCACCATTGCAATCGCCAGCCACATCATTAAAATTGTATCCACCCCCACACCTACGACAAGCATTGTTTTTAATCCTTACTACCAATGACCTCTATCATCATATCTACCACCAACACATTATCAACTACTACATGCTCTTCAACCCCCACCAGCAACACGGGTAACTACTAGCATAAACTAATTTCTACAAACACAACTACCTCTACCTCCACAATTACTAACAACTAACACTACCTATTACCCCACCACTAATAAAAAACCATTTTCAGAATCACTAGCAAACCTATTTATTTTATTTCATCATCAAATAGTGTTTTTATTTTCTTAATTTAAATTTTTTAATGTTCAATACTTTTCTATTTGAATTTTATGCTTATTATTTATTCAATGTTCGGAGCTAAAGAAACTATTGATCATTCAAATGTGCATTATTATTGAGATATTTTTATCTTGATAATAACAAACAATGCTTCATGAATCCTCAAGCTATAGACTAGTAATTATTTCAGAAAAAAAGGATGGAAAAATTGCTAGTTGGAGAGTCAAAACAACAAAATTTAAATCAGTGACCTTGTGTATTTATGCTAGCTAGTAAACTAAGAAATTAAAATAATCCCATTTGTATCATTATCAAAATATGAATGAATGATATAATACTATTTTTCTCTTTTATGTTTAATAGGTAAAAGGATTTCAAGAAATAATTAAATGGACAGGCATAATAACAAATTTAAAAATACTTAGCTTCCCAAATTTTGACATTGTCTTTTTGTCCGACTCCAACACATAGTTTTGTTCCTTTGTATATACCACCTCTTTTACGATATCCTTCTTTGACACGTCCAAATTCTCATCCTGAAATACTTCCTCGTTAGTATCCTCTGACCCAAAAGTAGTTTCATTGGATATAGGTTCCATTGTCATATATTAGTTTCAAATATTTGTTTTAAAAGAGTGTTTTAGTGTCACGATCCTAGTCAACACCATTGAAGTCACCATCACTAGAAGACCATTGATAGTCCCCAAGCAAACTCTCATCCTGGATGACTATAAGCGAAAGACTTACTTAAACATACAGATCTTAAAAACAGAATAAAAATTCATAAGATAAAATACAAAGCTTTAAGTAAAATGAAAACATCGAATAAAAATAGATTATTAAACTCAATATATAATATGCAACTTATGTCTTTACAACATTTAATAAAATAAATAGATAATACAGACTTCTAAAGTATACAAACTATATGTGAAGCCTCTAAATGACAAGAGTGGAAGTCGGGAAAAGACCCATGACTACCTGACTAAACTAAGAAGTAAATGAAATTCTCTTGAAGAAAGGAGGCTCACAATATCTAACTTGAATTCTCGGACGTATCAATGAAACTCTTGAATACCTATGTCTGCATCATGAGAAATTGTAGGAGAAATGGCTCAGTACATGGAATGTACAATCATATTAGAGTAATTCTAAAGAATAATGTAGAAATGGAAACATACATCTCTTTTCGAACATACTTAACTCAAAAAATACGCAGGATTACTCTAAACTACTCAACATAGAAGTACTCAAGGATAGGACACTCAACTTAGAGATTAGATACTCAACTCAGAAGGTTAGATACTCAACTTCAAAGATATGATACTCGAATCGATGAAGCACAAATAAACTCAAGATACAACTTAGGAACTCAACTCCTGAAACTTAACTGTTCTTATTTCACCATAGAATAGTTTAAAACAAGTGTAATATAAAGAAAAACTATTCAAAAATATGATGTGAACTCTATGTGAATAACAATGATGCAACATAACTCTAAAATATATATGAAAACACAATAATGATATATTTAAATATATAATAACTTCTCTGTCTAACAAACAACCATCACATAAGAGCAATAGTGATGATACAACGATCTACCTCACGCTGCTAGTGCATCATATACCCAAAAAAAGTATAGATCCTGAACTAGATAATGACCCAGTGTGAAAAGAATTGATATAAAAACTATGACCCTTTTCTATCCACTATAGCTACATGGTTTTATGAAATGTGAGTTCTGTGAAATCATGCTCGTCCCCAATTCGTGCTCAATAATACTCCTAAATATACTGGCTCTTATGTTTTTCAAACATATAGTGTTCAAAACATAGCTCAAGGGTTATCTTAGTTCCCTGCTTGCTTCATTTTATAAAGCTATTAATCATTTTTGAAATGTAGCCGAAGGCCCTTTAAAAATCAAAGTTCCGTTACATTTTTAAATGTGAAACCATTTTAAATGTCTTTGAGGAAACTTAGTACTCATATATTTTTTAAGAAAGGAACTTCAAATTTATTATATACTCTTTACATAGCTTTAAACTTAAGCCTTTAAACATAGATAAAACGTTTATGAAAGACTTTTGAAATGTTTAAGAAACTTTACTTTGACTTGCTACTTAACTTCTAGACTTAAATCTTAAATTCTTTGAATTTGATCTTAATTTTCCTTGAATTGGGATATATATTCAAGGTTCATGATATCATATTTATCTCAACACAAGGACTTGAAGACACTTCTTCTCTCAAGATTTTTCAACTTTTAGGGTTCATGCGGAATTATGGGCATGCACTACTCATCTTAATGACATCAAGGGTAATTTGTAACAGTGTAATAATTAAGAATATAAACTCATAAAGAATGAAAAACTCAATATTCAAGACTTAAAACTTTGACATACTACTCCTCTCAATGAGAATAAATATATGGAATTCATGCAGAAGTTATGGGCATGAAAAACTAGACTCGAAGGTCAAAGTAATTAGAATGAAATCATGCGTAAAAATCTTCTCATTCCTTACTTAGCTTACTTCATCAAAACTTAGTTCAAATCAGCAGTTTACCCCATATGATTTACAATTGAACTTAAAAGGATTTTTTAAACTCTTCTCTTAACTATCTCTTGAATGTGAACTATGAATTCAAGTGCTTCATTTCATGACATGGAAAATCTTATTATGACAATATAGACACATGAATTCATTTTGTGTATTCTCAAACTCACTTGCTCGAGTCTTGAAACAAGTTACTAGAAGTTGTGGAAGACTCAAAAAAAGGACTCAAAGGGGCTTTCGTAGAATGTTTGAAATTGTCAAACTTAACCCTCAACTCTATCTTGAATTTGAGTTATGAATTCAAGGTTATGATAATCTAAGGAATAATTTTTGGTGTTTCAAAGTAGCTTTGAGTAGTTATAATAAAAAAGGAGTGAAGGTGCACTTTAAAAGAACTAAAATGGATCAATCGATGGCAAACTGGATGGGGAAGGTAATCCTGGTACTATGGGTGGAGTGGGAAGGCATCCCCTAAACCAATATATATAAAACTTCAAGGAGTAAATTATATATGGAAAATTAAATAAAATAAAAAACCAGGGAACTACATATATTTTCATTTATGCGTAGACATGTATGGTTGCCAATGATTTTCAATTTTTTCAAATGATTATGCCTAATCATTAGGCATGATAATTAATATTGACACGCCTCGAGGTACCCTCGAGACGTGGACACGGGACCTAGGACCAAAAGTGATCCAAAGCTAACCCTGCTGGCATGATCATGAGCATACTAAAGATAATAAACTGTTCCGGAAGCTAAATCATACTTAAAATGAAAAGAGGGGAATACCCATATTCTATAAGTGAGATATTTGAAAACAATTAGTTTAATACAAAAGAAATATTAACTTAGTAATAAGTTGAATCTAACTATGACATAAAGTAGCCTCTAAACTAGACTAGAAATACTAGGACAAGCACCAGCTAAATCTAGCAAAAACTAAAACTAAATGACTAATGATTGAAATGAAACTCATGACTGTTGTCCTCGGATAATGAGGACTCACCACTGAATCTGATGAACTGGAGATCGGGAAATCGATCTATGCATGATCTGAATGCCGAAAACCTGATCCTACATCACAAAAAGATGTAGCGCACGTATGCGTCAGTACTTGAAAAGTACTGAGCATGAAGTATAGAATGAAGCTCAAATAAAATATAACTGAACAAGGACAAAAACAATTATAATAATTAGAACGTTTTTATCTCCCCCTTGGGAACATTTTTCCTCGAATGAAGACTAAACTAGCTGAAATAGAAGGAGAGAGATGCAAACCCCACTACTAAACACTGAGAACTGAGTTTTGACTAAATTGAGTTCTGAGTACATACAATTACGCTAAAAATGAAAGTACAAACTGAGGGAACATGATTCTAAAACTGAATTTACGCATGAATGACTGTAAAACTGATGAGGAACTATTACCTCAAGCTGGTGTGGAATTGGAAGGAAAAAGGTAAGGATACTTGGCTTTCATGGCTGCTTTTGCTTCCCATGTAGCTCCCTCTACGGACTGACTCCTCTACAAAACCTTGACTGAAGCGACTTCTTTGTTTCTCAACCTTCTAAACTGACGGTCAAGAATCTCAACTGCTACATCCTCATAAGATAGACTATCTTTCACCGCCACACTCTAATGGCACTATATAGGCTAGTCACCCACGCACTTCTTCAAGATTGAGATGTGGAAGACCGGATGCACTTCTGCTAATTTGGCTGGCGACTCTAACTCATATGCTACCTTGCCAATCCTTTTCAAAATCTTTTAAGGGGCAACATATCTAGGATTAAGCTTCCCTTTCTTTCCAAATCTCATCACCCCTTACATCTGCATAAGATTTCTGACGACTTTGGGCTGTCTTAAGTCTATCGCTAATGATTTGCACTTTCTCCATGGCATAAAGGACTTAATCTGGACATATCAAAGTTGTTTCACCTACTTCAAACCAACCAACAGAAGATCTACATCTACGCCCATATAAAGCTGCATAAGGGGTCATTTGAATGCTGGATGGTAGCTATTATTGTAGGAAAACTCAATAAGAGGAAGGTGATTATCCCAACTACCTTTTAAATCGATCACACAAGCTCTCGACATATCCTTTAAGGTCTGAATGGTACGCTCTGTCTGCCCATCCATCTGTGGATGAAATTTTGTACTAAGGTTAACTTGAGTACCAAGACCTTTTTTAAAAGACTTCTAGAAATGAGAGGTAAACTGAGGACCTCTATCTGAGATGATAGACAAAGGAACCCTATGAAACCTAACAATTTCATTAAGGTAAAGCTTGGCATAGTCCTCTGCCCAATATGTAGTCTTGACCGCCAAAAAGTGAGAAGACTTAGTCATCCTATCAACTATCACCAAATTGAGTCATGCTGTCTGCGAGTACGAGGTAACCCTGTGATGAAATCCATATTGATCACATCCCCCTTGCAAGTAGGAATATCGATCTCTTGAGTAATACATCTTGGTTTCTGATGTGCTACCTTGACTTGCTGGCAATTGGGGCACTTACTCACAAAGTCTCCTATATCCCTTTTCATGCCATTCCACCAATCAACTTCCCGAAGATCATGGTACAACTTAGTGGCACCTGGATGAATAGAATACCTGGAGTTAAGAGCTTCTTCAAGAATATGCTGCCTCAACTCTCCCACATCAGAACACGCAATTTACCTTGGTAGCAAAGTACACCATCTCCCCCTTGGGAGTAAACCTCCACTCTCTGATTGTTGACTGCACCCTTTAGTTCAAGCAAGATCGGATCACTCTCTTGCTTTTCCTTAACCTCCACTACCGAAGACAATTTTCCCATTTCTGAACTGTTACACCGCTATCTGATATGCTCATAAGGCGAACTCCCAAGCGAGGAAGCCTGTGAACATCATTCACTAGATCTTTTCTTTTTTCCTCAACATGGGCTACACTACCCATAGATAATCTACTAAGAGCATCGGCCACTACATTTGCCTTTCAAGGATGATGATTCACACTCATATCATAATCCTTAAGGAACTCAAGTCATCTCCTCTGGCGAAAATTCAACTATTTCTAGGTGAACACATATTGTATGCTATTACGATCGGTGAACACACCTACATGAAAACCATACAAGTAGTGTCTCCTTATCTCGAGTGCAAACACCACTGCTGCAAGCTCGATATCATGAGTTAGATAGTTCTTCTCATGCACCTTAAGCTTTCTAGAGACATAAGAGATAACCTTAT
Organism: Solanum peruvianum; assembly: GCA_027705065.1. Lineage (NCBI taxonomy): Eukaryota > Viridiplantae > Streptophyta > Magnoliopsida > Solanales > Solanaceae > Solanum > Solanum peruvianum. Next base: position 28,435,412 of record JAKWJD010001755.1, read on the forward strand.
CTCTTTGCATCAACACACAACCAAGGACAACTTTGGATGCATCGCAATAGATGACATAACCACCGGAACCCTCTAGTAGAGTCAAGACAGGAGCTGTAGTCAATCTAGTTTTCAATTCTGCGAAGCTTTTCTCACAATCATCTGACCATTGGAACTTGACCATCTTTTGAGTCAACCTAGTCAATGGTGAGTCTATGGATGAGAATCCTTCCACAAACCTTCTGTAATAACCTGCTAGACTTAAGAAACTTATGATATCTATAGCAGAGGTAGGTTTGGGCCATAGTTTCACTTCTTCTATCTTTTGTAAATCGACGCGGATCCATTAGCTAGATACAATGTGACCAAAGAAAGCAATGGATTGCAACGAACACTCACATTTACTAAACTTAGCGAATAAATGGTGATCTTTGAGAGTCTGCAGAACAACTCTCAAATGACCTGCATGTTCTTCCTCACTCCTAGAGTAAATGAGGATATCATCAATGAAGAGGATAACGAACAAGTCTAAGTACTGTTTGAACACTGTGTTCATCAAATCCATGAAAGATGCACGAGTATTGGTTAGTCAGAACAACATAACTACAATTCATAATGACCATACCGAGTTCTGAAGGCTGTTTTCGGAATGTCACTATCTCTGACTCTAAGCTGATAATAACTCGATCTTAGGTCTATCTTTGAAAAATGACTAGCACCCTGAAATTGGTCAAACAAGTCATGAATCATGGGGATGGGATACTTATTCTTGATTGTGACATTTGTCAACTGTCTATAGTCAATGCACATTCTGAGAGAACCATCTTTCTTCTTTACGAACAATACTGGTGCACCCCATGGTGAAATACTGAGTCTGACGAAACCCGTATCTAGAAGGTCTTTCCACTGCTCTTTAAATTCCATAAGCTCTGCTGGAGCTATTCTGAAAAGAGGAATAGAAATAGGCTCGGTATCTGGAAGGAGATCAAATCAAAAGTCAATTTCCCTTTTGGGAGGAATCCCGAGAAGATCTTTTGGAAATACTTCTGGAAATTCACAAACTATTGGAACTAACTCAAGAGATAGGGTTTCAAGGATAGAATCCTTAACCCAAACTAGATGATAGAGATAACTCTTAGATATAATCTTTCTGGACTTAAGGTAAGAAATAAATCGACCCATAGGTGATAGGCTACTACCCTTCAATTCTAAGATTGGTTCGTCTGGAAACTCAAAACGAACAATCCTAGTTCTACAATCGACTAAGGCATAACATGAGTGTAACCAATCCATTCCTAGAATGACATTGAAGTCTACCATTTCTAACTCTAATAGATCTGCTAAGGTGACTTTCTGAGAGACTATGACAGGGCAATTTTTGTATACCCATCTAACTATAATTGGGTCAATGACTGGAGTAGAGACTGAGAAGGGTTCTGAGAGATTTTCTTAACTGACAATGAATTGGCTGCTATATAAGGAGTTACAAAAGAAAGAGTATCCCCAGGATCTAACAATGCATAAACATCAAGGTCAAAAACTCGTAACGTACCAGTGACTACATGAGGAGAACCTTCCTAATCTTGGAGAGCCTGAAGACCATAAAGTTTGTTTTAGCGCTGACCGCCACCTGTACCAGATGAGTTACCCTACTGAGTTGGGCGACTTGCTAGTGCTGCTTAATTTGTAGACTGAGATCTACCATTACCACCTCCTTGACCTTGTCTACAGTCCCTCAACCTGTGACCAGACTCACCACATCCAAAACATCCTTTTTTTCCTGCAAGACACACGCCTAGATTGTTCTTACCACACTTAGGGCAAGTGGGGTAAGTGTTGGTGCCTGAAACACTTCCTTGAGACTTAGAGCCTGGTGCTCTACCCTTCTGGTCATACCTATTCTTGGAGGATGGAAAACTAGCTGATGAAGGGGCTCGAGTTGAAAAGTTCTGCTGACTCTGCGAGCGATTTCCACCAGCCGATTTCTGCTGAGAATAGTCATAGTTCCCAATCCTATCCTTCTTATTTTCCTTAGCATGTTCCCTAAGATTGTCACCCTCAACCTGGTTTGCATGAGTCTTAAGCCTAGAGATGTTCATATCTCCCAGCAACATAGCATTTCTGCACTCTATCTTCACCAAATTTGATACTCTATACAAGAACTTATTCATCTGAGCCCTGGAGTCAGCAACCATATGAGGAGTATACCTGGAGAGTTGATTAAACTTCAGCCCATACTCTTGGACTGTCATGTTTCCCCTGCCTCATGTTCATGAATTCTTGGGCCTTTGTATCTGTCAACTCTATTGGAAAAAACCTGTCGAGAAAAGTCTAACTAAAGCACTCCCAATAAGAGGAGCTGGAATTGCAACGCTATTCTTTTTCCACTAAGTGTACAAGATACAAGCCACGTTTTTCAGCTAGTAAGATGCCAACTCAACCTGATAATTCCAAGTAAGCTGCATCACCTCAAAGATCTTCTTGATTTCATCCAAGAAATTATGAGGATCTTCATTAGTCTGCGATCCTAAGAACTCAGGCGGATTCATCTCAACAAAATCACGGACCCTCGCTACTGCTTATCCACAATTTTCATTCATAGGATCATGAACCTGATTGTTATGGTGGGTCATACTCTAAGCCAACATCTGTATGGCATTCCTTAACTCAACATTGGAGACTTCTTGATCTGGGATTGGAGGAGCTGCATTTGCATTCCTGGCATTCGCATTCCTAGCGTTAACTCTACGACGAGGCATGATATGAAAAGTAGAACGTCAAGTTAGAATGGAATAAGATCATACCTTAAGCACGATAAGAGTAACAATAAAGTGAAATTTTTACTAAAACACTTTATATCCTACGTAACATTAGATGTGGTGCACTTCAAACCCATGAAAAGGACTCTACTTAGTGCGGCTTTTTTATACATCTTAGGACTCTTGAACCTAGTGCTCTGATACAATGTTTTGTCACGCCCCAAGCTACCCCCGAGACGCGGACACGGAACTTAGGACCACAAGTGATCCGAAGCTAACCCTGCTTGCATGATCATGAGCATACTAATGATAATAAACTGTTGCGGAAGCTAAATCATACTTAAAATGAAAAGAGGGGGAATACACATATTCTATAACTGAGATATTTGAAAACAATCTGTTTAATACAAAATAAATGCTAAGTTGAATCTAACTATGTCTGAAAATAGCCTCTAAATTAGACTAGAAATACTAGGACAAGCACAACTAAATCTAGCAAAAACTGAAACTAAATGACTAAAGAATGAAATGAAACTCATGACTGTTGTGCTCGGAGAATGAGGACTCACCACTTAATCTACTGAACAGGAGATTGGGAAATCGATCTATGCGTGATCTAGATGCTGAGAACCTGAACCTACATCACGAGAAGATGTAGCGCACGTCTGCGTCAGTACTTGAAAGGTACTGAGCATGTAGGATAGATTAAAGCTAAAATAAAATATAACTGAACAAGCACAAAAACAAGTATAATAATCTGAACGTGATGTTCTGATTTCTGAGCTAACTGGATGCAATGACCAATTTAGAACATGCTGAAACTGAATACTGAATATACTGATAAATGGTCAATGTTGAGAGTCTGACTGAACTGTTGGAGCAACTAATAACCGATAATAAAACAACATGAGCTAAATATGGAATCCGATGTATATGCCTTGAGAGGACCCAATATACCCTGCCAAAGGTATAAAGGCATGCTGGAGTGACCACCAAATTGATTGCCCACAGAGGGGACTTACAACCTACTAGGCTAGTAATTCTGGGACTATTGGGTACGCTAAACCCTAGTCCAAGTTGTTATTATGCTACTCCCAATTAATTCTGTAAATTAATTGATTATATATGAATTTCTGTAAATACTTGATAGCTCAAAACTGAACATACAAACTGAGAATGCAACAATAAATCTGGTAATTTTACATTTATAACTGAGGCATGTACGTCTGAAGTCTCTTAAATATATGACCTAGCATGTGTAATTCAGGAACAAAAGAAATACAAAACTAGGGTTGTGAAACTCATGCAATAAACTTAATAGTAACATGATAATCTGGTTTGGAATATATAATTGATAAACTCATGAAGTTCTCACAAAGTTCTAGAAACCTTAAGTTTAATCATGATAAGAGAATCAAGAAGCTGACTGAAAACTAGGGACCCAATGGGTGAAAGGAACCCACTAGTGAAATCCCATTTACATGGTGAGGAAATCCACTGAAAAATACTTAAGTTTCGAGGCTGCAACTGTTCGATCTTGTGGCGTTCTTGAACTAGGATTCTTGAGCTTTTTTCTCCTCTCTTGCTTCTAAGTTTCTAAGTTTTTATTAATGATTTGACTTGGATATGTTTTAATTATGTTTCTAGGCTTAAACTGACTAAAATCTAATGATTTAGGGTCAAAATGACGTAACTTAGGGTTTAAATGGAGTGGGAAAGGTCAAAAAGACCACTGGGAAGGTTGCTATCGGGGCTCACGATTGACAGGACTGACGGTCCATCGTGCGCTTGACGCCCCGTCTTTGGGTCCGTCGTGAGGTCCTGTTCGACAGTTCTTTACTAAAATGGGCATAACTTTTTACTCGGAGCTCTGATTTTAGGAAGGTCTTTGTCTATGGAAAGATAATTCAATTATCTATTTGTGGGTAGGTCATGGAAGACCTAAATAATTTTGTGATAAGAGTAATGATCATTTTAAGTTAACCCAACTGCATTTCCTTGTAACTGGCTGCAAATTTTCCACCTACGGACCGTAGATCCACCTACGAACCATGATGGTCATCCATATCTCTTGTCAGAGAGTGGTTGAAGGGAGTCTTGATCGACGGTCATGGACTACGAACCGTCATTTGACCTACGGACCTTAACTTCATCCGTCGTCGAAGACTTAACAAATTTTTCTACGCTAAAATTTATGGGAGTTTCTGATCCCATCGATGGTTGTGCGGGACGGGCCATGGTTCACGATACGGTCCGTCGATGCCACCATTCGTAGGAAATGAAGATTTTTCTGAAAAACTAATTTTTGGTCTGTTTTTGCTACGGGGTGTTACATATGGAATTCCCTCTTCATATTCTAGTCTAAGAACGTAATCACCTTCTAGTTCTTACATAAATTCAAAATCATCACGTTGCTAAATACTTATTCCTTGAAAATCGATCATATTAATTAATTACTCACTCCATTACCCTTATTCCCATATAATTTAACCAACCCATCCCAATAGTACTAACACAAAAAGAAGCAAATCATTAAAAAAAATGAAATATTATATTGCGTCTCCTACTACAGGTGCGTCACACCACTACATATCCACATTGAGTATTTTGAAGTGCTTACAAGAAAACAATGAAAACAATCGTACCCCTGTAGAAATCCTTGCTCCTTGCCCTAACTTTATTTTTCTCTGGAGTTCTCTTTTTATTTTCCGTTGTTTTAGAGTAATTACTCAAATTACCAAACTTATTTTTTACTTAGTTAAATTTCATACATCTTCCAAGTGGTAACTATTAATTTCCTGACTAGAATGTAGACCCCAAACAAGACCGGCGTCGTTGACCTAACAGAGGTCGCAGACATGCCTACTTACGTCATTCTTATTTTATATAGGTTAATTTTTGCTAAAAATTTGAAACTTTTTTTTTCTTAACATACTTATAAAAAAGCATTCTCATTAATACGTAATTTTTCACCATCAACCATCTAACATTAAGAGATAAGCAACTGAAAGAAACAGTCCAATTCTTATTATGTGTATAATTGCAAAAATGGAACCAATACATATTCTGAATAAAAACAGGAAAGAAATGCTAGTAGAACATGCCCACTAGATAAACTCTAAAAGTAAGCTAGAATATGAAACGGTAGCATCCTCGAAAGCATGAGGACCTACCAAAGCCGGATGAATGTTGAACGTCCGGATAACTGCAGCAATGATCCAGTAGCTCTATCGTCCACCTGTGCCTGCACCTAAAATAAAAAAGTTTGTATAGGGTTATTTGACACTTGTACTAAGTATGGGCACATGCAAGCACGCACCACGAACATGCATGAGAAAAAAATAGCTCTTTCCTAAGAATATTATTTTTGGAAGTCATGTTAGTAGACTGACCAAATCGAGATTAGGAAAGTTAGTGAAATTCCAAATTGGATTAGGAAATTCATGCTATGAGAGTAACATGCATCATCGTAAGTATCATATTGCACACAACACGTAACATCTTCATATAGTACATAACATAGCACATAACGTAAAACACATAGGTTATTTCACATCATTCACTCATATGTCATGAGACCTTGGATGTCATGGACTTCACATTAAGACATTCAAAAATGAGGGCTCAACTTATGTGACCTCAGCTATGGAGTCTTCATAAGCAAACATAGAGTCTGCTTCATCCATTCATACGTACTTCATTTCATTTGATTCATAGGCCAATGTGAACACTAGATATACCTAGGATGTAGTTTAAGACTTTCATCGGGCTTGGTGTGCAATGATCAGGAACAACCGAATGTCATTACCTGAGTCTAGCTCACCTCTTGATTATCCTATCCCAACACCTTCGGTATCATTCATTTCTTTATATGCTTCATGTGAGGTTGTCCTCATTCATTCATTGGGAACTTTAAATTTAACCGACATAGATCGTGTGAGCATCATGAAATCCAATGTCTCCCCCACACCGAAAATAGGTGGAATCACCGGCAATAGTGACTCAAGAACATGCTAGCGTATATGGGAATTTAACCCCGCCAGATCCCTTTATTGGAAGTATAGGTTCAAAGACTAGGAGATGTATGGAGAACCATACCCGACAAGGCGGACATTCTCATCTCATGTTAGTTACGTGAACCTTCACCTTCCCGAAAGAGGGATCACCGCTCATAGCTAGCCTATCGATGCTCAGTATAAAGTTTAAAAACATTCAACTCATAGGTCATGGAAGCTGGCTTCTCATATGAGGACAACATACCTTATTAGATGATTTTTCATCTTATCATTAGTATTAAGTATGTTAAAGTTAACACTTTCATTAGAGTGTTCATAGAGACTGGTCTCTTCATTATCTTACACTCTCTTTGGTGCGTACGTATTCGTAACACTTATTTGGGCTCACTTGAGATTGATCTCATCATATTCATTAGCCTCATGTCATGTTGTCACCACATTCTTCATTATTAGCACCCTTGCTTTTCATAGTTACTAAACTCTTCTTACGTGAATGCTTATTTCATCATATGCAAATGCACTTGGCCACTTAGTGTATATTACACTCATACTTAACCCTCCTAGGCTTTATCGTTTCATTACATACATCTTAGGTTCACTTATTTTTAAAAAAATTTTAGACTTATATGTGTATACATACAAGCCATAGGGCTTCATTCGTTGTTTTCTAAGTGATTATTACATTCCTAAGATTATGTAATACAAGACTTATGTATCTTGTATATATGCCAAGATCTTAATTTTTTATCTAAGTAGATGGCATTATTCTTTGATACTTTACTCACGTATGACTTATGCATCAATATGGAAATTTGGGCAAGGGAACCCAAATCTTTGATCACTTTGATATCATTTATATTTTTTCATTAATTTTATTTGTGATTTTCTTAACATTAGTACTCTTAAATAAATCTCAAAATTTACATTGAAAGATTAATTTTTCTATTTTAATTTCACTCTTAGATAACCGAATGGTTGGGGGTTCGATCCCCCACAACCCCATTTATTTTTAAAGATAAATTTGCTACAATATGGAGGTTGTGTGTTGGAATCCCCACATCCCCCCCCCCCTTGTTATTTTTTTTTTAAATTTAGCTGAGGAGGTTTTGAGGTGGTGGTTCCATACCCCCACAACCCCTCTATCTTTATTTTATTTAAATGGTCGAGTGGCTATGAGGTTGTGGGATCGAATCCCCACAGCATCACTTTATTTCATTGTTATTTCGGCTCTCCCTTCAGCGGTGAGGTCGTGTGTTCGATCCCCACACCTCGCATTTTATTTTTTTATTATTTTCTCTCCCTTTGCGCGTTCAGGGAGCTCGTGGTTCGAATCCCACGCCTCCAATTTAATTGTTTACTTAATTAATTTTTTTCCGCTAAAACAGGAGCTAGGATCGAATCCCCCAGCCCCCATTTTCTTTTTTCTTTGCCTCACAAAACCAGTGGCTAAGGGGTTTGATTCCCCTTAGCTCCTTCACGTTTTTCTCTTATTTTTCAGCCTTCTCAAAATGTGAGGTGTTAGGTTAAATTACCATTGACCTAATTTATTTATTTCCATTTTGTAAAAACCCTGAATTTAACCTTATGGGAGAGTATGCAATCTGTAAAATTTTTTGTTATCATTCTTCACTCATATTTAGTCAACTCTTTCAAGAGTTTACTTAGATAAAAGAGTGTTATTCAACCCAACATTTTTCATTATGATGAACACTACATTGCACACACATTACACACATAAAATACACCAAAAACACATGAATATTCCACACTAAAAAAGTGGTTAAAGCCACTACCCACGATGCACACACAACACCAATTTTTGGTTACACTTCGAAAATCGTTTTCGTAATTTCCCTCATTTAAAACATGTTCACACTCAATATAAATACGTCAATCATGCCTAAGTCTAGAAACACACTATACAATTCCTACAAATTCATTTGGGAGCTAAGGACAAGGATATACAAAGGGCAACAACCTTAGTTTTAAAGAGCTTGAGAAACGTTCGAAGGAAGGTACTCTTGGAGAAAGAATTCCAGGAGAGAAAACCCATACCTTTTGATGTTGATCACGTGTGAAGCTGCTGCCCGGAAACTCCTCCAAACCACGCCCAATTAATTTCAATGTATACCCACTCGACGAGCCTCTCTTAGGATTGACGTTTTAATTACTTTGGCTTTTACCTTAAGATTCTTGTTAGTTCTTCAAGTGTGAAGAACTCTTGATGTATTTTCTGGTTTTTGTTGTGTTTGGCAAAATAAGGTGAGAGAGAGAGATAAGAAAGTGAGAGAGAGTTGAGAATAGTGAGGGAGAGAGAGTTATTAGGTTTAGGAGAGTAACTTCAAGACTTAGTCAAAATAGGATTTAATTAACTTAATAAAAATCTTACTTATTTTAATTAATACATGAAAGGACATTTTTACCCTTAATAAATAGATTTTAATTGATGGTTAAGTCATCAATTCCTTGCACCTAGTGGGGCTCGAACCCGAGTTGCAAGCCATTAGCGAAATAGGTCACTCTAGTTCGCCCAATATTCGAAAAGATCTTTTACTTAAATTAATTGATTAATTTATTAATTCCTAAGGGTAATTACAATATTACCCTTGGCCTGGAAATGACCATTTTACCCCTGGAACCTCAAAATATAAAATTTCTTCTTTTAGGTCCGCTAAAGACTCCTTCGATTAAATCTTCGTTTTTGCGAGCCTTACTTGGTTGGTTCCAACCTTTCCAAGCCCAACTAACTCCCTAAGTTAGTTGACTTGATCATAGTAAGAGTTTTAACGTCTGGTTCTACGCGTATTAATCCGTGTGAACCTTGGTTTAGTCACAAGTATTATTGACATCCTAAGTCTTGATCATATTCATTTTTAGGGTTGTTACAGTATCCCCCCCTTAGGAACAATCGTCCTCGAATGACACTACCACTTCACATCGTAATGCCAGTCAGGTCATAATAAAATCACCATACACAGTCAATCAATAGAAACAAAATACGGAGAGATAAGGAAACATAGGATTTAGAGTAGAAAGTCTAACGTCAAGAGCTGAAAAGATGAGGGTAGAGGGATCTCATGTCTGCTTCAGTCTTCCATGTAGCACCCTTAACAAGATGATTTCTCCACAATACCTTCACTGTGGAAATATCCTTGTTCCTCAGCCGCTTGACCTGTCTGTCTAAGATCTCAATAGGTACCTCCTCATAAGACAAATCTTCACAAATCCCCAACCTTCAACAGGAAGGATTGATGCTGGATCACCTAGGCACTTTTTCAAAATAGAGACATGAAAGACTGGATGAACAAAAGCTAGCTCCGCAAGCAATGCTGACTCATTCGCCATCCCATTCACACGCGGTAGAATCTCATATGGCCCAACATACGTCAGACTCAACTTCACTTTCCTACCAAATCTCATCACCCCTTTCATAGGCGATATTTTCAAATAAACATGGTCACCAGCATCAAAATTAAGGGCCATTTTTGTTATAAGCATATGACTTCTGCCGACTGTAAGCAGTAGTCAACTTGTCCCTAATCACTCTGACATTCTCTAAGGCCTCAGGAATGATCTCTAGACCCATAATGTATGACTCTCCAACCTCGAACCACCCAACTGCAGATCTATACCTTCTACCATACAGTGTCTCAAATGGTGCCATCCCGATGTTGGAATGATAGCTATTATTATACGAAAACTCTATCAAAGGCAGATGGTCATCCACTCTACCTCTGAAATAAATCACGCACGATCTCAACATGTCCTCCAATTGATGAATGGTGCTCTCTGCCTGTCCCTCTATCTAAGGATGAAAGCTTGTGCTAAGATTTACCTTCGTGCCTTAGATTTTTTGGAAAGATCTCCCGAAATGTGAAATAAATTGAGCTCCTCTATCTGAAATGATAGACAAAGAAATCTCATGACATCTCACAGTCTCATAATGTAGAGTCTCTGATAATCCTCGGCTCTGTAAGTAGACTTCACGAGGATAAAGTGGGAAGATTTAGTCAATTTGTCCATAATAACCCATATGGAGTCATGCTGCCTCTTAGTCCTTGAAAGACCAACCATCCATATTAATGGCTGCCCACTTCCAAGTCAAAACCTGAATAATCTGAGTCAGACCACCACACTTAAGATGCTCAGCCTTAACCTGCTGATAATTAGGAAACTTAGCCTCATATTCTGCAATGTCCTTCTTCATTCCATCCCACCAATAAATCTGCTTAAGATCATGATACATTTTGGTGGAACCTGGATGTATGAAATATTTGGAACTATGGGCCTCTGTCAGAATCCTGGTCCGCAAATCATCCACATCTGGTACACAAAGCCTATCCTGGTGTCTAAGTATGCCATCACCACCCTAAGCGGAAGACTCATTCATTTTTAACAACACTGGGTCCTTCAGCTCCATCAACACAGAATCAAGATATTTACCCTTCATGACTCCAACTACTTAAGATGATTCAAAACTAGGATGAACTGAAACACCCCCACTAGTAGAGTCAACCAATCGCACACCCAGTCTGGCTAGTCTGTGTACCTCTTTCACAAGCTCATTCTTCTCATCCTCCATGTGGGGTGTACTTTCCATGCTTATCTTTCTCAAAGCATGTGCTAAAAGATTAGCCTTACATAGATGGTAGTGCACATTCATGTAATAATCCTTCAATAGCTCCGGCCATCTCTGTTGACATAGATTTAACTCCTTCTGTGTTAACATGTACTGGAGACTCTTATGGTTTGTTAAGACATCAACGTGCACTCCATATTTGATATATATTGCTTTCTATTTTGAGTTGGCCGATGATACCTACTCAGTACGTGTTCGTTGTACTGACCCCTACTTCTATTCTTTTTCTTTGTTATTTATGAAATGCAGCAAATGCGCCATCACCTTCGACTCTTCCTCAACTCTAGCCAGTCTTCATCACGTCAGATTTCAGGGTGAGCTATTGTTCCTAGCTCGGACTGGATTCTCTCTCATTCATGTCTTGATGTCCTTGAAGTTCGGACATGGACAATCTGTTTACTTATTTTAACTTCCTAGATACTTTTAGATTTAGTAATTTGAGGGTAGAATGTTCTTGTGGTGATGACTTCCAGATTTTGGGAATAATAAATATTAAATTTTAGAAGTTATTTATTGGTTATATTAATGAGTTAAAAGTCTTCCGCATTATATTCTGTTTATTATGGTTGAAATGTTGGGGTTTAGATTGGTTGGTTCGCTCACATAGTAGGATAAGTGTGGGTGCCACTCGCGGCTCGTTTTGGGTCGTGAAAGTTTGATATTGGTTATAGCAAATGGTCAAGAGGTTACTCAAATTGTAAGCGCACATGGACCATGACATTAAACATCACGGAGTCATTGAATAATGTTAACAGGTTAGCAAGGAGGTTACCGGTGATTTCACTTCTTGAGTTTATGAGAGTAACAATTCAGTGGTGGATTCACAAGCATAATGAGGAGGCTGATAAGACAACATCTGATCTGACAAAAAAATATAATATTTATCTACAGAAAAGTATTGTGTTATTGTGCAATATAAGGGTATGTGTTTCACTGTATAGTATTTTTACTTCTAAATATATAGTGGCATGTATAAAAAAATTTACTTTTACCTAGGTGATACCTTCAACCCTTGATCTTCATGCTGTAGCTGAAGGAGCGAAGAAATACATAGTAAATTTGAACACAACGATGTGTAGTTGCGGAAGATTTCAACATTATGAGATACCGTGTGGTCATGCAATTGCAGTTCTCCGGTATAGGAACTTACATGAAGCAGATTTCTGTTCTGCTTTTTATAGCCTCAAGAATTTCATGTAAAGAAATACAGAGTAAATTTGAACACAAGGATGTGTAGTTGCGGAAGATTTCAACATTATGAGATACCGTGTGGTCATGCAATTGCAGTTCTCCGGTACCAGAAGTTACATGAAGCATATTTCTGTTTTGCTTTTTATAGCCTCAAGAATTTCAGAGATGCTTATGCCATTCCTGTCGAGCCTATCCCATGCGAGAGAACATGGGATATACCAAGTTATATATCAGAGCCTAAATTGATACAACCCGGTCCAAAAAGATCAGCGGGAAGACCCAAATTTGAACGCTGGAAGGGGTTCGCTGATGTGAAATTTAAGAGGACAAAAGCACATGCAGTAGATGCCATCAAGTTGGACACAATAGGAAGACATGTTAAAATTATCCTGTACAAAAACAATGATTTCCTGCTGTTACATATGTGTTTTTGAGTATTTTAATTGTTATACACATGTTTTATTTTTTTTATTGAATCATATTACTTTTCATACAAAGGTCATACATTGTATATACAACTGTTCATATATTAACATTCGTTACCATTAATAAGTCATATAATATTCATATAGTATGCATACAGATATTGCATATTGAATGAGGACTATGTACAAAATTTATACATTTATACAAGCAATATTTGCATATAAAAATTATGTATGTTTATGTTCTACATATCAAATTATAATATGATATAATTCATACATTTTTCATACAGTATTCATACTAGTAATGTAAGTAAGATTTGTTTCTGTTTTGTATTTGAAAGTATACAGTATTCATACAATATTCATACAAAAAAATTATGCAAAAGTCATACACATTTATTAAGGTATAATTATATATTTATTCATATTGTCATATTATGCATATAAAAATTTAACATTACATATTGAAAAGTGTAATTTATACAAATATCATACACATTTAAAATTTATAAAAATATAGTGAAGCAGACTGTCATTTATATAAAATTTAAAAAAATAGTATATATATAACATTTGTCTATGTTCTATATATCAAATTATAATATGACATTCATAATTTATATAATGTTTATACATGATTCATACAGTGTTCCTATATTTTCTTGTTGCGTTCAAAATTTATTAAAGTGAGACATATTTTTTACTTAGTAATAATCATTAATAATTTATATAAAACCATCAGTATTCATAATAAAAAACTGGGAAATTACATAAATAGTTCATAAGTTAAAAAAACATGTCATTAAAAAAAATGTATATTGTGCCATGAAGATTTCTACTTGCTGTTACGGAATATTGGAGTAGGATAATTGGTGGTGTCCATAACTAGTTCTTTATGAGTTCGAGGTCCACCCTTCTTGCTAGCAACTGTTCCTGTAACTTCACTTTCACTTATTGCGCCTTCATCATTCTTTGATTTTGCATAATGCCAAAATAATGTACCATATCTTTGACGATGATATTTCGAATCGATATCAATATGAGATATATCAAAAACATCATTGCTCATGTATTCGGCAAAGAGAGATGTGTATAGACCACAATCACTGTAAAAAATTTGAAATTATAAAAAATTTGTAATGACTATAAAACAAATTTAATTTAAGATGAAGAAAAAATAATATAACAAGTATACATATTTTGAACTTTCTTCTTGTTGAGGAACAGGTGTAACCTGCATGATATTGAGAGGTTCAGAATGATACTTCTGTTGATTATCAGGGAGATTATTCGCATACAAATCAAGCCTTTTTTTATAATATCCTATGCTCGTGAGAAATAAAGGGATCATGGTTGCAAGTTTATAAACAACTTCTTTAACTTTTCTTGAGTGAACAGATCCTCCCATCATCGAATCATAGACATATAGACATCTACGTTTGATTAGGAATACAACAAGGAACCAATGGAATTTGTAGCTGATGTTGACTGGGATGATTACTTCATCAACCATATCCCACGGAATGTTAGCAAGCAACTTAAATCCTCTAATGCATTGTCAAACATCATGGTCCGGTGAAATGCATCTCATGTCACATTCTGACTATCTCCACTGTTTCTCAATGTTATCAATCCACGCCATAAACTAACAATCGACTGTACTGTAAAAATTGACTGTCTGAGAGTATTTTGCCTTCTTTCGGAGATAATACATTATTGTATTAATATGTTGTTTCAAAAAAAATGAAAAAAATAATAATATAGTTGATACCTCATACTTAAATTGTACATTACAAATATATCCATATGTTTCATACACAATTCACACATAATTCAAACAAAATAATAATCATATGTATATCACTACAAATCTAAATCATAATAATTAAGTGAAAAAATGTCTTACCCCGTCCTCCCAAGGTCTGCCCGATTGACTCATTATGTGAAAAAAATTCTTTTCTCCGATTTTTACAACGCCAAAGTCCATTTGAGATGAAATGTTTTTCTAACTTGGAATATGCTGCTTTCGTGTATATATTAAAATAATTATTATATTAATTTTTGAATTGTGAAATTAAATAAAATAATTTTGTTCATCTTAGTTAATACCTGCCACGCCTGCTTTGAACATCTTTAAAAATTCATTTGTTGAACTTCTCAATCAGGTCATCTGGAACATCAAACCCATTGTGATTTTGGAATGGATATTTGATTTGAAAGAATATAGGTACTCTATTTGAACTGCTTTCCCCTTCCGACATTCTGATATAAGGAGAAGAATCGTATTTTCCTAGATTCTTATGTCTTGTTTGCACATTTGGAGTCGTGGTAGCATTAAGAATTGGATCACGTGCGATTATTTGTGTCGTAGTAAAATTAGGATAATCGTCCAATGTTGGTGATTTTGATGTAGACGTTGTAGGTGCGTCAACGTTGAAACAACCATCAGTTGACTTTTGAGTTTCATGTACATAAAAAATAATAAATAGTAATATAAAAATAATTTCTTAAATTTACATATATGTGATAAAAATGAATATATCTTACCAGCTGTGTTTCACATTTGGACGTGTTGTCCAATTGAAACTGTAGGCATAGCTGTTGGGTTAGATTGTGCATCATGTTGATTGGCGTTGTCCTGAAAATAATTTTCAGATAATATGAATTCTTTGCAGATATTAATGTATTCTGAATTATTTGTAAGAAATAAAATAATAGATTTCAAATAAAAAAAAAAAACTTGCATATATGTTTAATACATCATTTTCATTAATCATACCTAATTTCAAAATACAAATTTCATACATGATTAATACAGAATATTTATATATATATATATATGATTAATATATACCCATTTCATACATATTAGATACAATATATATACATAATTCACACACACACACACACACACACACACATATATATATATATATATATATATATTATATATATATATATATATATGTATGATGTGTTGTTATATTTGTTCTTTTAATAGTGAAAAAGAGTGATAATAATATAAATAAACAACTAGTATAAAAACATCAATTTTATATAATTATCAAACAATATTCATACACAAAGTATACATATATATATACACCTCTGGTTGTTCTTCTGGTATTTGTTCTCCTCTTGACAATCGAATCTCTTTAATTATCAGTTTGATCGAGTTATCAACATAACTCTTGATATCAGTCATGTGCTTGTCAACCTTATCGTTGTACAAAAAAAATCTAATAATAAAATAAATAATAAGGTAATTATATAAATCCTTTAAAATATGTTGGAACTTACAGTGAGTTTGAGTTCTTCAACTCTGCCTTAACCTTTTAATTAAAAAAAATAAGTATTTGATATGTATATTGTAATATTAAAAAAATTATTTTAATTTAAAATTTGTACTTGTACCTCTGCAATATCAGCTTTCAATTCTTCAACTATATTTTCACTATCAACGGCATGATTTTTCGATGATCTATGATTTTCCGAATCATGGTGGCTGCTGGACTGATTTAAAATGGTTTCGTCCATGAGATTTAACTCTTCTTCAGAAAAAAAACATATTTTTGAATTTATGCTGCAGCAAATAAAAAATTTGAATGTATATTGATTTATAATGAATCTAATAACATTCTATGAAAAATACCTGATTGCCATGTGTTCTAAAAAATTTTTTCTTCAAATCGTCAAAAAAAATTACGTCATTAGGTGACTTCCAGTTCAGGATTCTCTAAAAAAAATTTTCTTCAAATCGTCAAAAAAAAATACGTCATTAGGTGTCTTCCAGTTCAGGATTCTCCGTGTGCGATTTGAAACACGTATAAAAATTGTATTGTCAAATGGATGACAACACTCATAAAACCATATCTGCAATGCTATGTGGAACTGACTGAATTTGAATGACGGTGGATTTTTTTAAAATTTTTGACTGCATGCTTTGAGTGTTAAATTAAAACACTCATTTTCCCAAGGGAATGTGGCATACTGTCCAGACTCGACCAAATCAAAATACAATTTTGAAATTGTTGTTTTTGAAGGGTCTGATGCAGTCAGAAAAGAAAAAATAAAGTACAAGATCCCGATTTTTATATGGTCATCTTCTTCCCAAAAATTTTCCAATTTAAAATTGTGATAAAAATATGACTTGGATACTTTATTAAAATCCCCAAATTTTCAGCAATGAGTCTGTTTGGAACATATGGTTCAGATACAAAATCAGAAACATGTCCACGTTTTTAAACCGGTTATAGCAACAAACTCTTTTAACCCAAAATGTAACTCTTTACCATTTACATTTATGACAAACATGTCATCCCTATAATTTTAATTCCCAAGTAGAAAAATGTGTCTCAACAGTTGACATTGGATTTTAATTTTATGCAAATTATAAAAAATCCAAAAGGTGTTTCATCTAGAAATTATTGAAACTTATCTTGACCTACAAAGGTCAACAAATCCGCAAACACATTCATGTTAATACATGAAGAAAAATGTGTTTGTGTCTTCTTCTCCTAAAAAATTGTTAAAATTAATTAATACGTTTATCATACTATACTCATACATTGCTAATGTGAAAAAAATAAAATATAGAATTTCATACACATAGAATAAAAACTTAATACATTAATCATACACAATTGAATCATTATTAATATATTGATAATGTAATAAAACAAATATAGCATTTCATACAAACTTAATACATTATTTCTTATACAATTCATTTATCACTAAATGTATAAAATCAAAAAATATTGATACATTATTCATAGTGTCATCACGTCTATTTTTGGCTCATGAAAATTCTTCAAGTTGCACCAACCCGAAGAAAACCTAAACTACAAAACAAAAAGTCAGTAAAAAACCTAACTAAAATATTTAACTAGTACGCGACAATCTTCTTTTAGATTCACAGCCCCACAAACTCTTCAATCAGACTCTCTTAAAGTTGCTAAGTGTATTACTTGTAGCAAATGTAAAATAACAGAACTCCTTCCAGGTCTGTTGAAAGGATATCCACACTTTTGGAGTTAATCCATACTGATATTTGTGAGAAAGATTGTTTATCAAGTCATGAAAAGAGATATTTTATCACTTTCTTTGTCGATTACTCAAGGTATACATAGGTATTTCCATTAAAAACAAAAGATGAGACATTTGAGACTTTCAAAACATATAAAGCAGAAGTAAAAAATAAGTTGAGTTAAAAAATTAAATCAATTACATCTGACAGAGATGGAGAATATTTAAAATGAGATATTTTTTATGTATATGACAAAAAAAGCATTGAGAAATAATTGAAAATGTCTTATACACCACAAAAAATGGTCAAGAAGAAAGAAAGAATAGAACTTTCATCGAAATGGTAATCTCTGTGCTTTATGGATCTAGTATCACTGAAAATTTGTGGACTGAATTTGCATTTCATATTTTGAATCGAATTCCTTCAAAGAAACATGATTCATCTCCACATGAACTTTGGAAGAATCGAAAGTCAAAAATAAATTATTTTAAAGTATGAAGTTGTTTGGCTCATGCTAGATTACCAGATCAACATTTGACTAAGTTTGGCTATAGAAGAGTAGATTGTGTATTTATTGGTTATTCACAAACCAGTAAGGCTTATAGATTTTTTAATCTTGGAACTCCAAGATGTCACACACTTATTGAATCGTTGTACACTAACTTCTTTGAAATAAAATACAAGTTCTTCTATATCTAATCTTAAAAGAAAAATAGTGGAACCTTTGAAAGAAAGTCAACCGTGACGTACTGCAAAATCAGCCAAACCAAGAGACTTTTGGACCAAATTTTGAAGTCTATTTAGTTCAAAGGGATCTTGAAAATTATGCTGAAGCAATGACTTCACATGATGCTCTTTTCTATCATGAAGCTATTGATGATGAAATGCACTCTATTATTTCAAATAATACATGAGTTCTATCAGACCTCCTTCCTGGATGTAAGTTTATTGGTTGTAGATGGATCTTTAGAAAGAAATTGAAATCTGATGGTACCTTCGGTAAGTACAAAGCTTGCTTATGAAAGATTTTACTGAATTGAAAAATATTGATTATTTTGATACCTTTACATCTGTAGTTCGAATGAATTCTATTTTCTCTTCATTGCTTTAGCCGCAATTCATAGTGTGATAATACATCAAATGAATGTGAAGACTTAATTTCTAAATTGTGATCTAGATTAAGAACTTTACGTGAAAAAATCAGAAGGATTTGTAGTTCCTGGTCAAGAACACAAAGTTTGTGAGCTTTTTAAATCTCTCTATGGATTAAAGCAAGCTCCAAAACAATGGAATGAGAAATTTAGACAAGTAATAATTTCTAATGGCTACTCAATAAATGGTGGTGATATTTGCATATTTAGTAAATTTCAAAACAAATCTAGTGTTATAATGTATTTATGTAGATGATATGTTGATCTTTGGAACTGATACAGAAAAAGTCAAAGAAACAAAATTGTTTCTAGCTTCTCCATTTGAAATGAAAGATCTTGGAGAAGCTAATGTAATTTTGGGCATTAAAATAATGAGATCAATGAATGACTTGACTCTTACTCAATCAAGTTATATTGAGAAAGATTCAAAAAGGTTTGGTCACTTTGACGACAAACCTGCTCCTACACCATTTGGTCCTAGCATCAAACTAATGCGGAACTCTAGTGATGTTCTCGATCATCTGACATATTGTTAAATTGTTGGAAGTCTTATGCATGCCATGCATTGTACCAGGACGAATATTGGTTACGCAGTAGAAACTTTTAGCAAGTGTACTAGCGATCCCCGAGTTGAACATTGTAATGCCTTAATTCGTGTTTTATGATACTTGAAGGGTACAATAAATGCTTGCCTACATTATTCTACATTTCTAGTTGTTCTTGAAGGTTGGTACTTGGAATTATGATCCGAATGACTCTAAATCTATTACTGCTTGGATTTTCACTTTGGCTAGAGAAGCGATCTCTTGAAAATCAAAGAAGCAGACATGTATTACCCATTCAACCATGGAATCACAATTTGTAGCTATGTCTTCTGCTGGAGAGGAAGCTAATTGGTTGTGATCTATGTTGATAGGTATTACTTTGTGGAGTAAGACTGTACCACCATTAGTTATTAATTCTGATAATCAAGATGCTATATTTCAATCTATGTTGATAGGTATTACTTTGTCGAGTAAGACTGTACCACCATTAGTTATTAATTGTGATAATCAAGATGCTATATTTCGGGCTACAAGTGATTGATACAATGGCAAGTCGAGACAAGTTTGTCTCAAACATAATCATGTGAGGAGATTATTAGAGGAAACTTGATATCCTTCAATATGTAAAGTCCATATTTAATTTACCGGATCCTTTGTCTAAAGGGTTAGGCAAAAATTTAGTGGTGGAAACTTGTAATGGGATGGGAATAAAGCATGTTGTAAATTAATTGTACTTTATGGAAACCCTACCTAATGACGTAATCTTGGGTTCAAAGGGAAACACAAGTAAAGTTACAATTGTGAAGCACATCAATAAAATTCCCATTAATAAAATAAAATAAGAAGATGTGCATGATTGAGATTTTATTCTCTTTATAAATTTATAAGACCGATCTCGGTTGAAGTTACTAAGAAAACTTTTGATAATTTTTTTCTGATATTCCTACTGAAGAGAAAGATGAGACTATATTCTCTTAATAAGTCTATAAATCAATTTTGACGGGAGTGTGTAGGAATATTTTTGATATATTTACCGATTCTTTGCTGTAAAGGAAGATGAATTTCTCTTAATGAAGTTCATAGACTATTTGGTCGGAGTATGCAAAGTTACTCTTAATGAATTCATTGCATTAAGTGCGAAGTGGAGGATGCTTCAATAAGATTTTAACAGGGAAATCTTAAAGCACTTGGCTCAGGACACATGGTCGTAAGGTGTTAAAGAATTTTGATTTTTACTAGAACATAGTGTTACATGTGGAGTATTTTTCTATTTCATTCAATGAACCATTTCGTTCAAGATTCTTTCACTAAGTAGTCAATGATTTAAAAAGACTTCACTAGCTAACTGTCTAAGTCCAAAAGACACCATTATTGACACATGTTGCTATATTAATGTCTCAAAATAATATTTGATTTTCAAAATAAAATTTCTTGAAACAAGTGGGGGATTGTAAGAGTTATTGTTTCAATTAATTTTGAAACAAAATTCATCTGTTAAAGTTTTGAAATAACAAAATAATGAATGTGAGTTGTAACGTTCTTTTTTACTTTTATTCTATGTTATAGGATTTTTAAAGAGGCTTTTTAATCCTAGGCTATGGATTTTTGAAACATATTTTTATTTTCAATTGATAAACCTATAATAAATTCTATTAATTAAAAGTCTTTTTCTTGGAAAACTTTTATCTTATAGATTGAATTTATTTTGGTAGAAAAATATAAGGAAAATATAATTTCCCTTGAAAAACACTTGTCAGACTTTAATAAAAAGGTGAAATCACCAATTCAAGAATAGAAGAGCAATATTCATGAATGCTACTTGTTTTGTGGCTTAGTTGAATTCAGTAGATAGAGTTGTTATTTATTCTTTCAGTTGCTTGTGGAATAGACTCCAACTATCTTCAAGAATTGTAACACGTGCCTCTAAGCCAAGTAAGTTTTGTTTTTGATTTCTTGTATTTTTGTCATTCTTGTTCATTTGTTCTAACAATAGGAACCATATTTCTCCTTGTATGAGTCGAATTCCAATCCTAATTTAACTTCACTTAAAAAGAACATATTCCCTTATAATCGCCTTCACACTTCATGCATTGCCTTCATATTCTGTTTCCTGTTTCAACTTTATTTATGTCTCCTTATTTTAGTTTGATTTGGTTTCCTTTGATCAGGTGGTGAAATTTCTATGAATAAAGAACTAAATCTATTATGAAGACTATAGGGAGTTTTATCAGAAAAAGAATAGGGCCACCTTTAATTAATGGTATGTCCTGTTTAGTTTGATTTAAGGAAGTGGACACTATTTAGGAAAAACTGTTGAGGAAAGTATGCTTTTGTAGTCCCTGCTAGGAAAACCATTTATAACAACTTGAAAACTATTATATGTCAATATTTCGCTTGTCATTGTCTTTATACTTCTTCCAGAAAATAATAAGTTTGTGTGCACCCAAAGGTGTACCCTAGTGGTCCGTGAAGTGGTTCAAATTCTAGACAATAGGTAATTCTTCCCAAATTTTCTAGCTATCCTAGCTTTGGTGGATAGAGTTACTTAGTACCTACTGTCGTGGAAGGTGACGAGTATCTCGTGGTAATAGTTGAGGTGCACTCAAGTTGGCCCGGGAACCCATATTATCAAAAACACCTAATAGTTGTGTATTCACATCCAGTCTGCCAGAACGACATTGGAACTCAGTGTGACTCTATGCTTAATTTGACTAGGTTAAAGATTTAATAAACTTTTTTACGAAAAGTTGTCAACCTTGCAAATTTTACTTAGCCTAGGTTCACAACTTTTTTTCAAGTTTCGTGTGGCATATGGGAGCCATTTCCTGAAAATGATCTTTTGATGTTTGAGCTTGCTGGAAAATATTATTACTATTTTTCCTCTTTATCTAATGTTGAACCCCTGTGCTATCAAGAAGATGAAACACTGCTCATTGAGTCTTTTTGCATCCATAACTGAATGGTCAAAGCACCTAGTCTGATAAGGGATAAAAATGCAAGTTAAATTTGTACTGGGCAGGTTGAGGGCAGTGTGTGCTCCCCTGTACAGTGGGTTGGATGGTTGTTTGCTATTAGGTACATCTGTTATGCACAACAAAAAATAGTATATTAAGTAAAAAATTTAGGGATGGCAATCAGGGACTCAATGATCTCATTAAAGATCAGTTTTCTCCTTTTCTCCTTAAGGACAAGGCGAATTTTTAGGTAGGATGGACTGATACAAATGCTCCTTTAAGGACTTACTCTGGATAAAAATATTGGCGAGCAGGATGTGGATATAATCTATCTTAGTTTGTCTGACTTATTTTCTTTGTATTAAGTAGGATAATTTATATAAGCACTAATTATCTATAGTAATTATAAAATAGAAGTTATACAGCAGGCAACAACAATTAGTTACAGCAGTCACTGTTTCTATCTAACTGTTAGGAACTTTTTCTATCTATTTCTACGGAGTTATTTATGTTTAATATAAATACTTGTATTCTAGGATAATTCTAGGATGTAAAAATATTATCATGTCTTTATATTTGGAGATTTGTCAACTCCATATGGACATTATTATCGATTAATGTAGTGTTTAAGATTTCATTTCATATAAGTTCCTCTCATAGCCCCTGTTCTTTTTTGGCTCAGTTGCATTTACGAAGTTTATCCAAAAGTAGATAAGTATTTGATAGTGCTTTTGTAGTATGTGACACAACAATGTACACATTAGAGAAAATGCCAGCAACGGAATGTTAACTAATATTATATCAAACATTAATCCTCATTATTTTAAGCGCATAACATGATGAAAATTTCTACTTATTTTATGCCTCACATTTAAGTATTTAGTGCTTTTAAGTATACCTTTTTTATAACTCCAAATTGATTTAATGTATATGTGCTCATGCCTCTCTTCTTTTTTTTTTGTCAGAGAAGCAATAATGGATTTTTCAGTTTGGAATATAAGAAATTTAGCCCCTTGGTCTTTGTGAGAATTGAGAGAATGAATTTCTAGTGATCTTGTATCATAGAATATATTCATTTTTTCGGGAACTTAAAACTTGATACAGATTTTATTAAGATGAAAATGAAGAGAAGAAACAAACTAGTGGAAAGGCAGGTATAAAAGAATTTACATATAGGATGACTGGCATGTGAAGACAATTTTGGTAATTCCAATTCGGAAGAGACAAGACTTCAGCTAGAGGATCAAACTGAGACGTCTACTCTTGAAAACACATCAGTGTCACTTGAAAAGGTGGGAAGAACAGCTGGTGGGGGCTATCACACAGTATCAACTGGTAATATATATGAAATTCTCTTTGTTGACCAATCAAGAGAAGCATGTGAAAACACAGTTCAAAATCCTAATAATTCAAAATGTAGAGAGAAAACACAAGGTCAGCCTAGAAATTAACTATTGAACTTCTACCTTCAAAGTCGAATGAGAAGTCTGGAGCTTATAAGGCAAAAGATATTGTGGTAACTCATGATGCTACCGAGGAAAATAAAAGAAAATGGAGAAAGAATAAAAACAGAAAATATATAGCTATGATCGAATTCACAGGTATGAGGGGGCCATATTACAAAGAATAACATATGAGCGAACATTGATTGAAGCTTACTCTTTTGAAGGCTTTAAAGGAAAAAGGTTTGTTATCTTTTATCAGAATAATTATACTATAAAATATGTGGGAATTTAATTGATGAGTGCTTAATGAAGGTTGGAAAAGGAAATCTTCTATAACTTGTAGCAGCTTTATTGTAGTACACAATTTTCTGACTTGCAGATACTTGACCACTCAGAGCAGCTTTTAGCTTAAATCAATACTTCCTATTTTTGAAGTGTGAACAATATAAAAGATTGATATTGACGAAACAAAGGCATAGGTACTTTAGTTCATTGAACGGGAGATGTTACCCTAAAATATTTTAGGTTAATTTTGCATAATCGTTCTTTTGATGATGTTTCTGAAGTACACTTGGAGGTACTGACTATCCAAATAAAAAGAACTTGGACCGGGGTACTTTCAAGATGTTCATGTGTTGCATTATTAGTGTTGCTTTGATATGATGGTCTCATTACTTGCTCTTTAGTGGGAGGAAGCAGGTGTGAGCATGCTAATACTTGTATTGTGCTTTAATGACATCTGTCATAGTCTAAGGGCAACGAGTTTAGCACCTACTTGATTTTATTGCCAAAATAAGATGATCATTTTTAACCCCGTCATGTCTCATTCATAAGGTGAGCATATTATGTATGTGTTTATGCCTAGTGCATTGTTTTTATTTTTATAAAATTACCTACCCTTTTACTAGAACCCTTAACTGCAGTTGTATGCTTAACCTAGCCAAAAATTATCTGGCCATTTAAAAAATTATATAATAGAAATTATTCAGGTCTGGTAGTTACTTTTTCATTGGTTAGCTCACTTCTATTGTATTTCTGTTTATTTTAAAATTTTGAGAATATACTTTCTTTATCCGCAAACAAAGGTAAATCTTCATATATGAAATCTTGAAAGTACTTTAAGGTTTCATTTTTCCTTTTTCAAACCCCCATTAAAGTAAAAGAGGAAACCTGATATATTTTCCATTTTACACTGAATTCATGCACTTGCAACTATTTATTCTACTGTTGGTTTCAGTGTTTGTTTTTTTTTTAAAAAAAAAATCAAACTGACTGAATTAGACTTGTCTATTTAGTTCTGAATGCACAAGTTAAAGATTTTGGGACGTATGGGTTTTCTTAAACATCCTTTAGTCAGAAAAGCTTTAAATATGAATTGGTTGTTGGATATGGTGTATAATTGCAACTCAAGCTTTTGTTCGTTTCTTTCG
This sequence comes from Solanum peruvianum, assembly GCA_027705065.1. Lineage (NCBI taxonomy): Eukaryota > Viridiplantae > Streptophyta > Magnoliopsida > Solanales > Solanaceae > Solanum > Solanum peruvianum. The sequence goes on from JAKWJD010001755.1 coordinate 28,460,978, forward strand.
TACATATTAGTTTCTAAAGACAAAGGTTTGGATTGATAAACAAATAAGTTCAATAAAATGAAAGAATAGTAAATTTTACCGTTTAGTTAGGAGATAAGGGAATAAATAATTTGTGTAACGCTCAAATCTATAGGTTATGATTCTCCAGTGCTGCAAAGTATGATGTAAGTTACAAAAACAAACCTTGCATCTTGATTCATACTCCTATTGTCAATTTCTTTATCTGCTTTTGAAGGATAATCTTGAAAGAATTTTAAGGTTCCGTATTCTATCTTTAACCTATTACAAGCATTGTTTGCCTAGATGTGGGTAGACACAAGAATAGAAGAGACTTGATAAATTTTCCACATCACACTAAATTCATGCATTTGCAATTAGATTGATTTATATGTTCTACTATTGGTTTTAGTGTTTCTTGGGTATTTTTTTCAAATATCAAAGTTTTTGAATTTTGGATTATCCATTTAGTTTTGAATGATCAACTAAAATCTTTATCGATGTATAGGGTTTTATTGAACACTCTTTCGTTAGATGAGTTTAAATCGGAAATGGATTTTGGGTATTGTGTATAATTGCAACTCAAGATTCGGTCTGTCTCTTTCTTGCAAATTAGTTTCTAAACACAATGACAAATTAGTTTCTAATGACCAAGGTTTGAATAGATAAGCTAATACATTCAAGAATAGAAAAAAAGGAGTGAATTTCCTATCCGAGGGTAAGAGATAAGTGAATGAATAATTTGTGTAACACTTGAATCAATAGGTTAGGACACTTTATTACTGCAAAGTATTATGGAAGTTACAAAACAAATTTCTTACTAAAATAGATTCATATGTATTTCACGGTGTATGCTATAATCAAACCAAAAATACCAGAAAATAGAAAGAACCAATGATATTCTTTAATTGTTTATTTGTAGCTTCCTATTCCATTCTAATCTATGGAATTCAGTTAATTGGAAATATGTGTACATTAATTAAGTTCAATTTATGATCCTCCTTTTACTTCTTGAACATGTAATCAATTTCGAGTTCTACCCTTATTCTGTCTTTATGTCCTATTTTGACTTCAGTCGATGATTGACACGAATACTAGAAATTTACATTTCATATAATTTAGAAGAAGTTGTATTGGTAGTAATTTCTATGAATAAAAAAAGAAAATCTATTATGAAGAGTATATGACACCTCATCAGAAAGAATATTGGGTCACTTTCAATTAATGATATATCCTGTTTAGTTTTATTTTGGGAAGTGAACATTATCTGGGACAAACTGTTGAGGAAAGTATGCTTTTGTAGTCTCTGCTAGGAAAACCATTTATAACTACTTGAAACTACCATATCGCTATATTTCGTCTGTCATTGTCTTTATATTTCTTCCAGAAACTTATAGGTCTGTGTGCACCCAATGGTGTACCATAATGGTTAATGAAGTGGTTCAAATTTTAGACACTAGGTGATTTCTTTCTATGTGTTCTAGCTCTCATAGCCTTGGTGGATAGAGTTACTTAGTACCTGTTGCTGTGGAAGGTGACGGGTATCTCATGGAATTAGTTGAGGTGTACTCATGATGGCCCGGGAATCCAGATTATCAAAAACGCCTAATAGTTTTGTATTCCAAATCAGTGTACTCATCCAGTCCGCCAAAACGGTATTGGAACTCAGTGTGGCTCTATGCTCAATTCGACAAGATTATAGATTCAATAAGTTTTTTTACGAAAAGTTGTCAACCTTGAACATTTTACTTGTCCTATGTTTACAACTTCTTTTCATGTCTTGTCTGACATATGTTCCGCCCCTATGTTATCAAGAAGATCAAACACTGCTCATTGGGTCCTTTTACATCACTGAATGGTCAAAGTACCTGATCTGGTAAGGGATAAAAATGCATGTTCAATTCGTACTAGGCAGGTTGAGAGCAGTTTCTTCTCCCCTTTACAGGGGGTTTGATGGTTGTTTGCTATAAGGAACTTCTGTTAAGAATAAAAAATAGAATAGGTGACTTTTTAGGTAGGATGCACTGATACAAATTCTTCTTTAACGACTTACTCAGGAAGAAAATATTGGTGAGAAACATATGGAGATAATCTATCTTAATTTATCTTGTGTTATTTTTTTATTTTAAGTATGATAAATCATATAAGCAGTAACTATCTATAGTAATTATAAAGTAGAAGTTATTGTCTGCTACAATTATTTACAGCATTAAGTATTTCTAATGGTTTCTATTTATCTATTATGAGTTATTTATGTTTACTATAAATATTTATATTCGGGGAGAATTGTGGGAAGAAAACATATTATTATGTCTTTATATCTCGAGATTTGTCAACTCTATAGGGACATTGTAATTGGTTAATGCAGTGCTTAAGATTCTTGCACTTTATTTAACCAGAAAAGTTTCATTTTTATTTCATTTCATATCAGTTCCAATCATAGCTCCTGTTTTTTTTTTTTGTTTCGCTCAGTTGCATTCATGAAGTTTAGCCAAAAGTAGATAAGCATTTTGTAGTGCTTCTTTAGTATGTAACACAATAATGTACACATCATAGAAAATGCCAACAACGAAATGTAATTAATATTGTACCAAATAATTAATCCTCATTATTTGAAGCGCATAACTGGATGAACATTTCGATTTTTTTAATCTCACAAATTTAAGTAATTAGTGCAATTAAGTATACCTTTTATTATTATTATTATTAACCTTTTTTTTTATAACTGCAACTTGGTTTGATGTATATGTGCTCATGCCTCTCTTTTTTCGTTCTTGTTAAAGAAGCGATATTGGATTTTTCAGTTTGGACTATAAGAAATTTAGCCCCTTGGTCTTTGTGAGAATTGAGAGAATGAATTTATAATGATCTTTTATCATTGAATATATTCATTGTTGCGGGAACTTAGAACTTGAATACAGATGTCATTAAGATGAAAATGAAGAGAACAAACTAACTAGTGGAAAGGCAAGAATACTAGGATTTACATATAGGATGACTTTTTTGTGAAGTTATTTTTGGTAATTACAATCACGAAGAGACGAGAAATCAGCTAGAAGATCAAATCGAGATGTCTACTCTTGCACACATCAGTGTCACCTGAAAAGGTGGTTAGAACAAGGGGCCCATCACACAGCATCAACAGGTAATATGTCTTAAATTCTCGGTATTGGTCAATCAAGAGAAGCATGTAAAAAACAGTTTAAGCTGTTTGTACTGACTATCCAAAAACAAAAAAAGTTGTTGGAGATGGGTACTTTCAAGCTGTTCATGTGTGGCCTTAGTAATATTTCTTTGATATGATGGTCTAATCACTTGCTCTTTACTGGGAGGAAGCAGGTGTAAGTAGACTAACCCTATTGACTTACTTGTATTGTGCTTTGATGACATCTGTGATAGTCTAAGGGTAATGGGTTTAATACCTACTTGATTTTATTCCCCAAATAAGAAGATCCTATTTTACCCCGTTATGTCTCATTCATAAGGCGGACTTATTATGTATGTTTATATGCCTAGTTTATTGTTTTTATCATGTTTATATGCCTTGTTTATTTTTTTTATTTTTATTAAATTATTTTCTCTTTTACCTTAACCATGAACTGCAATTGTATGCTTAACCTAGACTAAAATTATCTAGCCTGTTCAAAAATTATATTATAGAAAGTATTCAGGTCTGGTAGTTACTTTTTCATTGGTCAACTCACTTCTACTGTATTTTCTATTTATTTTAAAATTTTGAGAATATATTTCCTTTATCCGCAAACAAAGGTAAATCTTCATATCTGAAATCTTGTAAGTAGTTTAAGGTTTCATTTTCCCTTTTTCCAACCCCCTTTGCCTAAATACGGTAGAAACAAGAAAGAGGTGAAACTTGATACATTTTCCATTCTACACGAAATTCATGCATTTACAACTAAATTTATTTATTCTACTTTTGATTTTAGTGTTTTTTTTTGAAATCTCTAAGTGGTTGAATTTGGATTGTCTGTTTAGTTCTGAATGCTCAAGTTAAAAATACTTTAGTCACGTAAGCTTTAAATCTTAATTGGCTGTTGGATATGGTGTATAATTGCAAATCAAGTTTTGGTTCGTTTCTTTCTTGCAAATTAGTTTCTAATGACAAAGGTTTTGATAAATAAGAAAATAAGTTCAAGAAAATGAAAGAAAAATGAATTTTACCCTTTAATTAGGATACAAGTGAATAAATAATTTGTGTAACACTCAAATCTATAGGTTATGACTCTCTAGTGCTGCAAAGTATGATGTAAGTTACAAAAACAAACCTTGCATCTTGGTTCATACTCTTTTTGTCGATTTCATTATCTGCAATTTAAGGTTAATCTTGAAAGTATTTTAAGTTTCCGTTTTCCTTCTTTAACCTATTGCAAGCATTATTTTCTTTAATGTGTAGAAGCAAGAATAGGGGAGAGTTGATACATTTTTCTTATCAAACTAAATTCATTCATTTGCAATTAGATCGATTAATATGTTCTACCGTGGTTTTACTGTTTCTTATTTTTTTTAAATGTCAAAGTGGTTGAATTTTTGCTTGTCCATTTAGTTTTGAATGCTCAAGTTAAAGTTTTAGCAAGTCTTAGGGTTTTTTTGAACACTATTTAGCCAGATGAGTTTAAATATGAATTGGTTTCTAGGTATTATGTATTATTGCAACTCAAGATTTGGTCAGTATCTTTCTTATAGATTAGTTTCTAAAGACAATTACAGATTAGTTTCTAAAGACAAAGGTTTTGATACATAAGCAAATAGTTTCAAGATAAGAAAAAAAAGAGTAAATTCCCTACCCTTGGGGTAAGAGATAAGTGAATGAATAATTTGTGTAACTCTTGAATCTATAGGTAATGACTCTCTAGTGCTGCAAAGTATTATGTAAGTTACAAAACAAATGTCTTACTAAAATAGATGTATATGTATTTCACGGTGTATGCTATAATCAAACTAAAAATACTAGAAAATAGAAAGAACCAATTAAATTCTTTTATTGTTTATTTGTATCTTCCTATTCCATTCAAATCTATAAAATATAATTAATCTTCATTATTTTAAGCGCATAATTGGATGAACATTTCTATTTTTTTTAATTTCACACATTTAAGTATTTAGTGCAATTATGTATACTTAATTATATTTTTTTTATAACTTCAATTTGATTTGATGTATATGTGCTCATGCCTCTCTTTTCATTCTTGTCAAAGAAGTAATATTGGATTTTTTGGTCTGGAGTATAAGAAATTTAGTCCGTTGGTCTTTGTGAGAAATGATAGAATGAATTTCTGGTGATCTTGTATCATTGAATATATTCATTTTTGGGCAAACTTAGAACTTGAATACAGATGTCATTAAGATTAAAATGAAGAGAAGCAACTAACTAGTGGAAAGGCAGGTATAATAGGATTTACATATACGATGACTTTCTTGCGAATACATTTTTGGTCATTCCAATCAAGAAGAGACGAGAAATCAGCTAGAAGATCAAACTGAGACGTCTACTCTTGAAAACACATCATTGTCGCCTGAAAAGGTGGCAACAACATCTGGTGTTGACCAATCAAGAGAAGCATGTGAAAATGCAGTTCAAAATATTTATCAATCAGAATATTGAGAGAAAACACTTGGTCAGTCAAGAAAGAAAAAATCTATTTCAGGATCCATAATTAGCAGTACTAAACTTCTACCTATGAAGTAAAAGGAGAAGTCTGGAGATTTGAGGCAAAAGATACTATGGTAACTCATGATGCTATCGAGGAAAAGAAAAGAATAAAGGAGAAAGAAAAAACACAGTAAACATATACTTTTGAATGAATTCACAATTATAAAGGGCCATCCGAGGTACTTATTACAAAGAATAACATATGAGCAAACATTGATTGAAGCTTACTATGGTGAAGGATGGAAAGGACAAAGTTTTGTTATCTTTCATTAGAATTTTTATGTTGTAAAATCAGTGGTACTTTAATTGATGAATAATTAATGAAGGTTAGAAAAGGCAATCTTCTATAACTTGTTTCAACTTTATTGTACTACACGGTTTTCTGACTTGTAGATACTTGACCACTCAGAGCAGTTGTTATCTTAAATCCATATATTCTATTTCTGATGAACAATATAAAAGATTGATATTGATGGAACAAAGGCATAGTTACTTTAGTTCATTAAATCGAGAGATAACCCTGTTGACTTACTTGTCCTGTGTTTTGCTGACATTTGTCATAGACTAAGGGCAATGGATTTAGCACCTACTTTATTTATTGCCCAAATAAGTTGATCTTATTTACCCCGTCATATCTCATTCATAAGGAGGTGATATATTGTATGTTTATATGCCCAGTGCATTGTTTTATTTTTATAAAATTAGCTACTCTTTTACCTGAACCCTTAATTGCAGTTGTACGCTTAACCTGTTAAAAAATTATATAATAGAAAGTATTCAGGTCTAGTAGTTACTTTTTCATTGGTTAGCTCACTTCTACTGTGTTTTCTGTTTATTTTAAAATTTTGAGAATATACTTTCTTTATCCGCAAACAAAGGTAATCTTTATATCTGAAATCTTAAAAGTAGTTTAAGGTTTCATTTCCCTTTTTCAAACCCCCATTTGCCTACATGTGGTAGAAAAAAGAAAAAGGGGAAACTTGATACATTTTTCGTTTTACACTAAATTCATGCGTTTGCAACTAAATTTATTTATTTATATATTCTACTGTTGGTTTTAGTGTTTCTTTTTTTTTAAAATCTCGAAGTGGCTGATTTTTTGCTTGTCTATTTAGTTCTGAATGCTCAAGTTTAAGCTTTAGGGGTGCATGGGTTTTATTGAACATCCTTTTGTCATATGAACATTAAATTTGAATTGGCTGTTGGATATGGTGTATAGTTGCAACTCAAGCTTTGGTTCATTTCTTTCTTACAAATTAGTTCTAAAGACAACGGTTTGGGTAGATAAGTAAATAAGTTCAAGAAAACGAAAGAAAAGTTACTTTTACCCTTTGTTAGGGGATAAGTGAATAAATAATTTGTGTAACATTCAAATCTATAGGATATGACTCTTCAGCGCTGGAAGTATGATGTATGTTAAATAAACAAACCTTGCATCTTGATTCTTACTCTT